>CAJPEV010002778.1:0-16984 GCA_905338385.1 Darwinula stevensoni
TTGCCTTGGCCGTGATGGGATGATCCCCAGTGACCATGATGACCTTGATCCCGGCCGATCGACACTTGGCCACGGCCTCGGGAACAGCAGCTCGAGGCGGATCGATCATGGACACGAGACCGACGAATCGCAGTCCATTCAGAGGGAAGTTCTGCTCCTCCGCATCGAACTTATAGCCAGGAGGGAACTTGCTCACAGGGAGTTTGTAATCGCAGAATCCGAGAACACGCTCCCCAAGACTTCCAAGCTCCATGTAGGCGGCATTAAAGTCATCCTTCCAGTGACCATCCAAGGGAAACTCTTGGCCATTCACAAAGATGGTGGAACAACGTTCCAAGATACGTTCGGGGGCTCCTTTCATCACCAGCAGGTATGATAATTGATCATCTAGATCGTTTCTCTCGTGGATACTCACCTGTAAAAAAAATTTTCCGATAAACAAGATCGTCTCTTCATTTAAAAAACTCAATAGCTACAAGATTTTTGCAGAAGAAATATTCAAACAAACCCATTATCCATACGCAAAATGCAGAAATGTTCGGTAACTGCACTTTAGCCGAATATTTTTCATCAAACTGGAAGGTAGGATGATTTAGGGTACATGTGAAACAAGGGTGAACAACAACTTGAATTTTTTTGGTTGAACTATCCTGTTGTGTGATAGCATGTGAAGGAAACTTGTGAGAGAGGGAATTCAGACTGGGCGAAGTGAATAGTGCACCATTAGTTGCCACCTATTTTGAATGCCCATTCTCAGATGGTCAAAGTAAGAAATAACTATTCTAGGAGAAAAAGGAACAAGTGAAATAGACGGAAGAGCAATGAAAAAGAAAAGAGGGAGGTTCAACAAATGTGACTTTAACAAGCATTCGTTCTTAAGTACCATTAAGTACCCTCGGGGATGAGAGAATATCCAATCACTACGGCTATTGTTGCGAGAACGTTAGTTACAATGGTTCCTCGCTCTTTCTTCGCTCGCATTTCGCTGTTCTGAACGCCTGTTTGAACGAAAGCAAAGCGTGCGCCCGAAATCCAGTCACAAGTTCTTTTAGGATCTGTTTGATTATTCCCTTCTATCCACCGCACATCCGATACGCTTGCAAAGAAACATTGGGAAAACGTTGCTCGTTCACCTGGTACTTATTGGTGGAGTTGAAGGGGATCTCACAGATCTTCTTGTATTTCTTTTTGTAGCCTTCAATGTTTCCGATGGCCATCTCGACACATTTGAGGAGAGCAGCCTCTGAAGCATCTCCCGTCACTTCTCTGAATCCCATACGAACATTTTAATTCTCTCCCACGAAAGCGATGCAGGAAATGCAAACCTCTTGAGGATGGGGACGTCGTCCTGACTGCCTTTAAAGACAGCTCGGTTGCACAGAGCAGCAACTCGAGCAAGGGCACCCCAGCCAGGCCCATCCTTGTCGTACGTCACACCTGGAATAAGGAACAGTAAGAGTTGCAAACAGACTGCCATCATCTGAGAGGACCTGATCGTTTGGTGAAACTCACAAGATTGGTCCTCTGACGTGTCAGCTTCAATAATCTCGTTGTCAAACCACATGTGAGCTACAGTCATACGATTCTGAGTCAGAGTTCCAGTCTTATCGCAACAGATGGTTGATGTGGAACCCAATGTTTCTACGGCCTCCAGATGCTTTACTAAGCAGTTCTTGGCTGCCATTCGCTTGGCTGTCAACGTTAGACTCACCTACAGGGAGAATAAAATTTTTTTTCCAATTTAAACATTGGAATTGAAATATTGTACATCCAGGAATGGATAAGCAGGATGACTCACTGTGATAGTGGCAAGCAGACCCTCAGGAACCATGGCGACAATGATCCCCACCAAAAAGACAGCGGAATCCAGAAAGTTGTAACCCATGACGGAAGCGACGAAGAAGAAGGTCACACCCAGAAATACGGCCACTGCCGTGACGATGTGAACGAAACGAACGATTTCCTTGGCAATCGGGGTCTGTCCAGAGTCCAAATCCGCTGCAAGGCCAGCGATTCGACCCATCGCGGTGTTGTCTCCTGTCAGGATTACAATGCCTTTGGCAGTACCTGAAAGGAGAACGAGAATACAACGAATTCAGGAATGGTCTCATACAAATTTAAAAAAATCAAATAAAGGCTATTCAGGTACCTTCCACAGCATAGGTGGAGAAGAAAGCTAAATTACTAGCCTCCAAAGGGTTTGGATGAGAGCAGTTAGGGTAGCGGGATTGAGGCCTAGATTCTCCTGTCAATGAGGAGTTGTCCACCTTAAATGCCGAAGCTTCGATGATTCGAATGTCGGCAGGGATACGGTCACCGAATTTCACATCTACAATGTCTCCAACGACAAGATCCTCTGATCGTATGGTGAGAATTTGGTTCCCTCGATGGACGACAGCATACTGGAAGGGTGTCAATCCACGACAGTGAAATCCTTCACATGACCCTAAAGTAGCAGGAATTAAGAAAAGGAAAAAAGTTCACCTGTGGGACCATTTTCTTGAAAGATTCCATGATACGAGAGCTTTTTGATTCCTGATAGTACGAGAAAATTCCGGTGATGAAGACAACAGAGGCCAACGCAATCCCAAGGAACAACTGCAATATTCGAAGGCTCAGGTAGCGTTTCGTTGAAGTGTCAAGAAAAAGTGAAACAAAATAAATAAACACACATTATCATCAGGTGGTGCAGTAATAGTGGCAGCCTGAATGGCGTAGGTGATGAAGCAGAGAATGGCGCCTAGGGTTAGCAAGAGGGAAAACCCTCCCGAGAATTGCTTGCAAATCTTGACCCACTCGGGGATGGCAGCTGGTGGAGTGAGGGCGTTTGGTCCGTCTCTTTCCAAGCGGCGCGTTGCTTCCTCTTGACTCAAACCCTGTTATTCATTTACCAAATTGGTTACACTATTTCCATGGGTTTCAGCACTAGAAAGTGGACAGTAAAATGGCCGAAAATCAAAAGCAAAAACTACCCAGATTACATGCATTCTCGGAAACGAACGCGAAATTAAGCTGACTGAGAAAACCATTCGCAATTCTCCAAGTAAATTTTGCGGGAGGTTAAATTCACTTGAATAGCAAAATGAACTAAATTTTTAAAATAAATAGTCTTTAACGAGGTTCTGCAATTGCATTGTTTTCCATTCTATAGGTCTGTATTAATGCAAGATTATCCCCATTTACCATCGGGAAAATGGATTAGAATATCAGACAGGCAGAATTTCAGTCCATTCGGTATTTTTAATATTGCGTGACGAATGCTGCCAAAAAGTTAAAATGGAAATGTGGAGTGGGACCCTCACCGTTTGAATGTCGACATCGAGCCTGGAGGACAATTCTTCAATCGAGATCTGATGATCATCAATGTCAAGTTCTTGCTTCAGCTCGTCTATATTGTGGTGAGCGTGTATGGGCTTATTTTCTCTCTTTTCTCTCCACTGCAAAATACGAAAAAAAAAGGTTAATGCAATGTCTCACTTTCGCAGTCACAAATGAAGACTTTCCTTTCATTTTTAATGCGCATAAAATATCCATAACAGTATGCCACTGCTAAGAGCAGAATGAGCTTCAGCTAACACTTTCGCAAGTGTTCAGTTACAAAACATATGAAAACATGATTGCATCCTATTCTCGCAAGGAAGGCACATATGAAGGGTTAAGACGATACCTGTGGCTGTGTCGCAGGTTTGATGTCCCCCAACACCCCTGACTTCCGGCGCTGGAAAAAAGTTGGTCAATTGTGAAAAATGCAAGCCCTGAGTACGGGCGGAATAACTCGTCATGGGATCACTGCAGCGAGAGTACTACATTATAAATTCGTAAATGCGTTATTTCAGAGGATGGAATTTTAAGGTTTTCCCGGTTGGTTCACCTACTTAGACCATACATGACCAGAGTCAAGGTACAGCTCTGTCTTGCAGACTCAAATAACTGGAGCTTGAGACCTTCGAAAATTCTTTAAGACCGGAAATGACCAGACATGAAATAAAAAATTATCCTCCAAGGTAACGAGAAGCAATATTGGAGCAAATGTAAGTCGAACTGTTAAGTGGCATAGATATATTAGATCGTGTACAAGCAGGTCACCATGGAACTGGCGACCTTCACGATCGCTTCCATGATACTTAATCCTTATCCTATCCATGATACTTAATCCTTAAATGCGAAGAGACAAGACAAGACGATGAAGAGCAAAAAGGGTTTTTTAAAAGGGATACGTCGTGTCGTAGCAAAATTAAATCAATGTGTGATCACATCGATTAAAAGCACTGTGTCAATGTCAGGAATAGAATTTGCAGAAATAAATTTGCATAAGGTAACTCACTTGATAAATCCCGTTGCTTTGACATGTAAGCGCTTCGATTTGTTCCAGGGTATATTTACCCTTCCCAGAGAAAGGTATATACAGAATGTTGCCCATGATGAATCTTGATTGGGAATGATATTTGCTCGTCTCCGACGGTAGCTCGGCTTGTAGACGAAGTCTGATGAGCAGTTGAAATGCTTTCCGAGTTTTGTCTTTTTTTTTTTACTTTACTTTTTACTTTTATGAGCGTATCGCGAGGGACTGTTTCTTCTAAAACTTAGACAATGGCACTGGACGATATCACACGCTGGCGAAGACGGAATTACTTCAAAGAAATGTTCGTCAAAAGGGAATAAAAAGGAATCACTCGGTTGTCAAGATTCTCCGATGCTATCTGACTGCCTCCAAGATGAGAATTTCAGTCTTCGATTGAGATAATAGCTCGTCGGATGTGGAGTAGAGGAGAATAGGAAAAGTGGCAGAGGCCAAGAGCTGTCCTTGCCTAACCACAAATCCTCTGGAGGGATGAAGTAGCAGACCGCGCAGGACCACCATAGGGATGAGGATCTTCCAGGCAAAAAGCGCCGGTATCTGGAAAAAAGCCTGATTTGGCAAGTTCAAGTCACACGAACGTACTGATACAGCACAAGTTTCGTGTGGGCCCTTTTACGACACTTCCCCTGGTGTGTTCACACTGCAACTCGAACACAATCTGGTGAGGAAGAAAGCAAGCCCTTGGTTGGAATGTTCGTCCGAAAATCTTTGCTGTGCTGCTAGGAAGTGCGAAGAGAGAGGGATGCTAAGCGAAACTATTATGGTGTAAACTTGCCTAGCTTAATAGGAGAGAAAAAATGTTGAGTATTTTTCTTTCTATTCTAGTATTTTTCTCGCGGCACGACGAAGCATTGCAGATGGCACATGGGATGGGACGCACTCTCCGAGCTACGAGTTTCTTACTATTTCCCGGCAAAATTGGGTCTATAATACTTGCATCATAACTGGATGCATAAATGACGAGCAACTTCATAGCTGTCTAAATTTTCACAAATTCCATGCCGATACTCTCGAAAACCTTTGCCTTTGAATTCCCAGAGGATCACTTTGGGCGAAGGCTTTTGCCAAAAGTGTTTCCCAGTTCGACCATGATTCAGACAAAATCGAGGCAAGGGTCCAAGGTCCACCACCGATGCCCCTGAGCAGCACCCATATGGCATCGAGGAGTTCAATTTACAAAATGCAAAACTTAATTATATATTGCACGTCAAATCATTCGATAATTCTGGAATTTAAAAGAATCTCAGTGAACCGCTCTGAACCAACTCGCGTAGGTCTCGCCATACATTTCAATATCGATTTGGCTTAGAAATTAAAGCAGATGATTCACTAACGTCAAGTTTCTTATGGAAAAAGATACGTCACAGAAAAAATAGTGATGACACCAAAACGCTTTCGCACGGGCGTTTATCCCTGCAGCTACCACCATTGTCGCTCTGAGCAAAACCTACAAAATGTTCTTAAACGGTGCCGATACCCGAGGACAGGTGATTGCCCCCTGGAAGACGTAGATACCTGGTAGATAACCCCGTTTTCACTGAAGGGGGAGAGACAATGTACGGAATGAGGAGTCGTCGACCGTAGGCACCTAACTTAGTGGGGGTAGAAGGGCAATTGTCCTCTCCCCCTTCCCCTCGGGCATTTCGAAGCTAGGGGGACCGACCTCCCTCTCTCTCCACCACCTTGTTTGGCTTGAAGAGGTCATGCCTCCACGCTACCTTTCCAAGTAGAACTGCCATATCCATATAGAGGAGCTTGCATCAACTACGAATCTGACATATACATAAAGGCCGTAAGGTGCGGTAAAACAAAGAAATCAGATTTCGATCTTTACCTTCTATTTATAATGTAAAAATAATAGCGCCATGCAGAAGTTATCAAGGCTCTCGCGGAAGTCTGGATGGGTTTCCAGTAATGTCCAACAGAAGCGACATTTATTTGCTACTAAAAAGCTCTGACGTTTTACTAGAAACTACTGCTAAACGTAAGGCGAACTTATATTATCTTTCCAGATGGGTCATGCGTTTTCTGGGACTATTTCGGGCTGGATTCTCTCCAGCATAGAAGCAAGCCCGTTATTCGTGTGCTTGTTTGGTTCCCCATATCTATCAATCGTGGACGATGGTTCGTAGTCTCCGACGGTTTTCTATACCCTGGGGCGATCTAATTCCTTGATATGCGGAAAAGATAGGAGGGGAGGGGGCTACAAATGCATTTCAGTTTACAGAAAAGGCTAAAGAACTGTAAACTTCGTTGTTTTAATGCTTCATCGCATTCGGAAAGTTGCCAAATCCACCAATCAACGTTGGCAAGTCTTATATCTCTCGTCATGTAGCGTAAAAATTGATCGCAGTTAATAAGCTAACTACAACCAGCCCCCAATTTAGAAACCCAGTGGGGGAAAAAAAATGAATATGGAAGCGAAAAGATGCTTAGACAGACTTCAAGGTGTCAAATCTCTGCGGGAGAATCTTAAACTTGGGAACGTCGCATGCAAGTCATCGCAGAACGTCTCTGCCCTGCAGACCAAGATTTATCTTACCCAGTTCGCACACGCACCGCACATGCGTTTGCCACAAGAAACACAGAGAGCACACGAGTGAGCCTCTCGACGCCACTCACTCCCTTTTTATCCCCCGACCCCTCACCTGACTGGCGGGTTTCAACGGAGGAGGTCTGGCCTGGAGGGCGACGCGCGAGGGTTGCCCGATCCCGTGTTTCGGCGCATGACGGCCTCGTTCGCGTCCCTGACGCCCTCGGTGGGAAACGAACGCCCCAAATCTGCATGTCCCCGATCCTCAAGAAAAAGGCGAGCTAATAGTTAATAGTTAAAATGCTGAGGCAGATTTACGCATCTCACGGCGCTACATCAGTGTTTTCCTTCCGAGATCCGCTGGGCAATCGCTCCAAGCCATGGCCGGTACACCATTCAAAATAAGGACTGAGTTCTGATGCAAGCAGTACTGATGTCAGTAGTACTAATACTAATTCATCGTTGAACCGTCTTCCTGCAGGGACTTCTGTAAGATGCTGTCATTTGCTGCTGCTGAAACTAATTAATTAAGCATCTGACGATGCTATTTTAATTTCAGATGCAGTGTTGCCAGTTTTATTTGTTATTTACCATTATTATTATTTATTCTGCTTGTTTTCAATCCGACCGAGCAAATAATAAAATGTCAATGCAATTCCAATTTTGATATATTTTTTCTCGGTTTCGATCTCATCCCTCAAAAATAGGGGAAAAAAAAAAATAAAAAATAGAAAAAATAGGGAAAAATAAAGGAAAAATGTAGAAATAGAAAGGTGCCAAGGCCGAAACGAGACGCCGCCTTTCCCATCTCCAGACTTAGCCCCTAGCTATTTATCTAGTTTGTCCTAGTCTTCAAGATTATCTTGTTCCATCTCCCAGAGACGCCCCCCTCCCCCCTCCCCCCTTCCCCCTTCCCCCTCCCCCCCTCTCGCCGTCGTGCCCGAAAAGAAATGGGAATCCGCGTTGATAGGAGTGATAATTAATTGACAATGAAATTTCCCGTCGAAGTTTGGGCCAAAGGGCAAGGCGAAAGGTGGACCTTTCAGATTCCGGAAAGGCTCAATTTTGCACAAAGGCGATTTCTTCCATTTCAAAATCTAGATTCAAACTTGGTATGGATTTTTTTTTAAATCTTATTTCCGGCACTGAAAATAAATTTCAGTCACCCAGCTCCTCTACGCGTTGAAACTTTCGGTTAATTTTCGTTGGCCTTCTTGCCAAGTGCCAACCAGAATGTGGTATAATGATCCTTAATGATCCCTAATTTAAAAGGCCAGTCCATCAAAACTTGATTGCGACTCGTATCAACGCATTGCCTACTTATAACTTTTTTAAACTGAGCTGGAGTTCCCGTTATGATTAGACGTTAGTGGAGCGGAACTACCCCCTCCCCCCCTTTTCGCCTCCACCTTTCCCCCCTCCTCTCCCCCCCTTTCGCCTCCACCTTTCCCCCCTCCTCTCCCCCTCCACCTCCACCTCTCTGGTCCCCTCCGCCTGCCGATCTGGCTCAGGCTGCCTCCTGATGATTTTAAAGGCTTAATTCCTTCCCTTGGTTGTGGTTGAAGTCCAAAATGGATTTTCACAAATTCACCTTCAAAATGGACGATTGCGTCGGGGTGCGAGGAGGGTTCTTCGGGAAGTTATTTATCTCGTTCCAGTGATGAGATGTGGTCTGGGGAAAAATTTGCAAAAATATGGAATTGAACTTTTGACAAAAAAAAGGTAAAATGAACTTTAGGACTACATGAAATAGGTAAAAGTTCATTTGACTTTTTCTTTGTCAGATGTTTCTAGTGGTTAAAGTTAAATCCCTACCAAATCCTTCCAACAAGATTTATTCCTAGGTCCTGATGCTATTCCTAGCGAAATCGGGAGCGAAACTCTCCGCCTTCTAAACGTCCGTGACTGGTTTTTCAATTGGGATTCATCTGAAAAAAAAAAAATTTATGTTCACCTCAGCTGCTCCAAGCGGATTCTTCCTAACGGGGACAGCCTGAGTCCGAGCCATATCGACGGGTGGAAGGGGGAGGGTGGGCGTAGGAAGGGGGAAGGTGAGATTCCAAGCAGGGGCGCCCTCAAAGGAAGGTAGGGGAGCTATACTCTCCCTCCCTCCCTTCCCCCATCCCTAGGGGGTTGGCAGGTCGATGGGTTTGGTTGGCGCCGTGGAGGACTGTGAGAAGAGAGATGCCGGTAACTAAAAGGATGGCTAGAGTCAAAGGGAAGAGAACCCTGTCGAGCGAGTCTAATCGGAGATGTGAATTGCGTGGGGGTCCATTCCCGGTGGGGTGCGAGACCCACCAAGGTCTGCTACCATTCCAACCTTTTTTTTTGCCGAACGTAAAAGAGCTGGCCGGTGATTATTCAAATGACTCTGGGTCGCATGTGATTCGCGTAAAATTTAATGGCACGATAGTACTTTGCGTAAGAAGGCTAAGATTTGCTTTGTGATATGGTTCTCCGAGCGACTCTTCGTCGTCTTGGTGCAGGTTGACATTTCGTCTGCAAGATGAAGTCCTTTGGGGGGGGGGGGGCTGACTATCTTCAAGGCTATTGACAAGCATCATGATAGTTGAGTTTTTTAATGGACAGTCATACCTTGTCACGGCAGATACAATTTCGTCCGATTTCACTCTTGGAATCAATATGTCCGGAATGCTTGGCATGGAAAGCCCATTCGTTTTCTAGGCGTCAAGGTCATCGAAGGTCATCTGATGGTCGATGCCCACCTCTTCGTGAAGTCTTCGTTTTTGGCTCAACATGTCTGCAACAACGAAGCTGCTTGAAATCAGACAACCTCACAGAACCAGTTCTGGTCGTCAGTTTCAGTCGCATAAGGAGAAAAAGGGCCAACGGCCAACGGAAAAACTCAACTGAACCCATTTTAGGACTCAGTTGCTCTTCTTCGAAAGCATGCAATGGAGCCGAAACGTTTTTTGTTTTTAATATTTCGTTTCGATTACCCGCCAGAATCGAGCATCAAATTCTTCATTCGATCTTAATCGTGGATTATCTCTTGGTACAATTTTGGAGATTCCTTGACGCAGGGCTCAACCAAGGGGGGGAGGGGGGGATTGGGGGGTCTGACCCCAAACCCCTGTTCGTGATGGTATCACTCTTCTTCTCCATCCCCCTCTCCCCCGAGGGTGGGGAACGCAGAAAGATATGAGCAAACGACCCGAGAGCGAGGCTGGAAGGTCACGCTAGGTACATGTGGCAAGTCGCTTTTGTAAAGTCAAGGAAACGTCCTGCACACGCTACTCGTGTACACTACACGCTACACTACGCTACAGGTTAATGAATTTCCAGTTGCACAGTCTGCGCAGTGATATTTGGGCTGAATCCCGAAATTAATTTAGTTAATTTTAAGCTTTTTCAGATATCGAATGTTCTTTCAGCATTTAGGGTTCTAATTCAGTTTCCACCATTTCATAACATTTTTCTTTGTTTCACTTTCTTCGTTCGCGTGTTCTCGCCGTTCCGCGTGTTTGTCGAGCATATCCTGATGATTTGATAACACCTTGCATTAGGAGACATTTGAAAGGCAGGTCATGCGAACTTCGAACCCCCCCCCCAAAAAAAAAAAAAAACTTTGAGGCTGGTTGCGCCACTGCCTTGACGCCTTCAACACATGACTTTTCCCCAGTCCGAGTTAGAGTCAGCCCGAAACTTATTCGGTGAGCAAAGCTTGAGGCCAGGCGAGGACTCAGATGTTCAAGGGGCAATGGGAATGGGGGGGGCCAAAGGAGGAGGGGGGGGGGGGAAACAACACATCCTAATCCTTTTTTTCTTTTGTTCGAATCGTTTCCTTGGAGAACGGCGAGGAAAGGAAATCGTGGTCTGGTCGAAACGCTCCCCTTATAAACGCCTTGGGAGCGTTTCGCCTCAGGCGTTGTCACCAAGCCCGACCGATTTCCTGAGACTTTCCGGTTTAGAGCTGAGGAAGACTATGGGCGCGTCTTTTTCTCCAGCTACCAGCAGCTGCTGGCGAAAAAGACGAGTTGGCTTGGCACGACCACGTCATCGGATACTGGTGGGCCTCAGCTAGCCGAGCCGCTAGCAAAAAAAAACACGCTCGATAGAAACCGCGCGGCTGGAAATACCGCATAAGTCAATCGTGCCTCCATCCACCTGCTTCCATCGAAAGAAACGTGCCAACATTCACTTGATCGATGAGAAGATAGTGCCTCCACACACCTCAGCCAGTCAACAGAATCGAGACCGAATTCGTGGAAATTCCGTGAAAACATCCCTGGAACACCCTCGAGGCGCAGGAGACGGGGGATTCCCGTCCCAAGAGTCATCATTCAGGTTGGCCATCGTTGAGATTCTCGCGATCGATTCTGTCATCCCGGAACGGATCCACGAAGCGACTCGGTCGAGGACCAAAGCAGCCACCTCATCGCCCGGAGGCGACTTTCGCAGGGGAGAGACGCTGTTTGGACTTAGGGATGCCCAGGGCTGTCCCAGGGTTATTAGATCTTTTCTAATAATAACCTTGCTTGTTTCGACTGAAAGTCGTTCTGGGTTTCGGCTCATACAGAAAATGTTTTAAATCCGGCTGTCGCGTTCGATGCCGGATCGTTCTGGCCCCACCGTCAGTGGCGTAGCGAGCCCCAACTTCGGTCTAAATGCATCCGCATCCCCCCCCCCCCCCCCCACCGGGCGAAGAGAGGTAAGCCCCACACAGTTCCGCTTAGCCCCCCATTGGCGAAACCCTGGCTACGCCACTGTCCAACGTATTTTTGAGTCACGTGAATTTTTCCAGACCCCTCATCATGAACAGGTGACTTGATGGAAAGGGGGGAGGGGGGAGGGGGTAAGGGGTGAAAACAAATCTTACATCACTTTTCCAGGTTGGCAGTCTCACTGGATTTAGTGCCCCATTGCTTAAATCCCGCCGATAAAAGGTGACGAGCCCCGTTTCAAGCGGTTCCATGGAATAACGATATTTTGCTCCTTGAACAGTTTGAAAAGAACAACTGTTCCATCGACCGAGCGTTTCGACCAGGTTCCGCCCGAGGCGAAGAAGGGGGAGCCCGAACCGAGTTGTTGAGACTTTGACCCACTTCTTCCTGGAAAATCGTCGAAACGCGGCTGAGGGGGAGTTGCGAGGAATGATTCGTGAAATTCACGGAAATTCCGGAAATTCATGGAAACATTAATCACAGTCCCGGGTTGCGCCCAATAACAGTCCCGAGTCAATATCAATTCTGTCATATAAGATCCGAATTTTAAACTGGGACCGAAACGAAATTTCCGAGTTTATCAACAGACCTGATTCGGGAGTTCCTTGGAATGGATTTAAACACTTTTTTTTCTTTTACTACGGAGGAGCGCTATGAATTCGGCTGAGTCATGTACTTATGATAGGGAGGCCCCAGCATCTCTCTATACAACGTTGAGGTGGAATTTCCAACCTTTCCACCACAACATCACATCATTTTGATAAAAGCTTTTATTCCACGAATTACACTTACATTGTAGCGAGGAATCGCATACGCGACAAAGTTGCGTTCGGCCGAAGTCTTCTGGAGCGAAATCAACATCCTATTGGAACGTGAGCGACAAAATGCCAAGCAAGCAAAGCCTTCGGCGAATGCAGCGGATAACCCCTTTAACCCCCCCCCCCCGTTGCCCCACGAGCATGGTCTCTAAATAGACCTGTCTTACGGGTTCCTCTCACTCGGCCGAGCTTGGGTAGGGTATCGTATTCCGTCGCGAATGGCACGATTCAATTCTCATTTAGCTTCACGATTGTCTTTGGGAACCGCGTTTCGATTCTTAGTAAGCAGAAATATTTGTGACGATTATGTGACGAATGAAACAAATTTATATTCACTGTCAAGGACTAAATAAAACGAGAAATTGCGATTTAACAACTCTTTTATTGTCTTTTGCTGGGCTGCCGGCATGAAGCTCAACCCTGAAACGAATTGAACCTCTCAGATCCTTTTCCCCCGTTCCTTCACTCTTGCCACGAACTCAATCGCACACGCTCATTCACGCGGACGCGCACAAAAGCGCCGACGGACGAGAATTCTCATCTCGCTTTCGAGGAAGAAGTGCACAGTGCTTCCAAGAGCCGCCAAAACGATAAGGATGAATGATGCTAAGCATGGATAATACCATCCTTGGCGAAGACAAACTTTGGCAGCCACCGACAAAAAGTACATCAGACTAAGTTCATCTTGAAAATGGCACAAATCGCAGGAGAAAAATAGCAGCATTGTGAGCCAGTTGAGCATGGTTATGCTACGAAAGAAAGAATGTCGTTAATGGCAGAAATTATAGTACTGACAACTTATCATCTAGAATCCAAAATCGCAGAAGTTTGCGGGCACCCTTTGTGCGGGTTTGGCGAGAATTCACGCTGAACCTGGAGGACCCAAAATAAATGCAGACTTCAAGAAATCATCTTTTTAAAACAAGGTCTGAACCTCACTTCAGTAATTAGTGAAATATTTTTGCTTATGATCAGCTATCACTGCCCTTTAAACCACTGTGCAATGAGGGGGGGGTCTCAACCAATGACGTAGACATGGGGGGAGACAACAAGCAATGACATAAACAAGGTGAGGGTGGGAAATCCTAAACTGACATAAACAATGACGTACCTACGGGCGCGAACATTTTCACAAGAACTCTGGGTAAAGAACACCAGGAAACGATGGTTTGCGCTGGAGAAATATCTGCTGAGAGTGTTT
Source organism: Darwinula stevensoni (assembly GCA_905338385.1). Taxonomy (NCBI): domain Eukaryota; kingdom Metazoa; phylum Arthropoda; class Ostracoda; order Podocopida; family Darwinulidae; genus Darwinula; species Darwinula stevensoni. The sequence continues at coordinate 13,598 of CAJPEV010002778.1, forward strand.
TCGGCATGCAGGCGAAAGAAAAAGAAAAGAGTTCAAGAGTTTCCTGTTCCTCTGAGTTGAAAGAACTTCATTCATTCGATTTCACCCTATCGCGGTCTAAAAAATAATTCTCACTGCACACTCTTTGATTCACGACGAAATACTTCCTAGTGGAAAAGGGCGAATTTCCTTGATTGAATTAAAGGACCACGACGAAAGGTTAGCTTTGCGCCAAAAAAAAAGAAACGAACACGAAAGAGTGAAAAACCTTGAGCGCCATGTAGCTGTCAACAAATTTGAATACAAGAGATTTTGAACATTGAAATATAGCATGAATCCCGTCACGAGACCTTTTCATACAGCACTGGAAATAAGCAAATCGACAGGAACGAGAAAGCACAGGGAAAGGCGAATGAGACACACACGCCACATATCTTCATTTCTGGACGGACTATCGGTAAACTAACGGACAGTTAGATCTCTATTCTTCTTGTGATTGTGAAGCGCGACAAATTTTAGTAACGGGCTGTTGAATGTACATAGTCGGATGAGACGAGTCCAAGCAATAATGAAGGCATATGAAATAATTAACAAATTCAGAAAAAACGAGAGAGACAGACGTCAATAATATGTTTCTCTCTCGACCCATCCGCCTGGTTTGCGACGCAGCAGGAACTTTCGAAGCTCATCGTAAGTGAGAATGAGGAAGAAAAACGGCAGGGCGGGCAGCCACCATTCCCATCTGCAAGATAGAGGTGAAAAGGTTTCGCCGCGAACGAAGAGAAAGCCGGAGAGAGACGGAGAAGACGTACTTGAGAGGATACATGCTGACGGCTTCTACCAGACCGGGTGTGTAGAGGAACATTGCGGCCATGGCCGTCTCGAATACTAGGGCGAAGTTCATGACCCAGTTCCTGGGGATAAAGCACGGACGGGTTTCGACCTTGTGGTTCCGCGAAGTGCCGTTCCGTTTACGTAAAAAGACTCACGTCATTCCCTGTTGGAACACCGAATTACGTCGCGTCTTCAAGATGATGAGATTGGCCCATTGCACGATCACGATGGCAAGGAAAAACCCGGCATAACATGCAAATTCCAAGTTCTTGCGGTCAGTATACGTCTATCGGGAAAACACGAAGCGTTCCCTCATCGTTCTGTCCCGGGGAAACTCGGTAAAGGTAGACAAACGACTCACCCATTCTTGGCCGTACGAATCCTCCAGATCGTTGATCGCCTTGGAGTCCCAATGAGAGCGGAGCCCGAACAGACTGAGAGGCCTGAATCCGTTGTGCGCCATGATCGTGAAATATGCGAGATATCCCCCCGCTATTTGCATCGCTCCGATGTGGAAGTACGACATGCACACGAGGCTGTCCGAGAGACGGCCATTTTCCGTAAGTCAAGTACTGGCAAGGCCACTTTCGATTATTGCAAGCATTTTCTTCACGAACGGGTTAGTTACCTGGTGGACGGTTGAGTTTATGTTCAAATTCATCAATTTGAACATAAACTCATTCATTCAATTCATCCAAACGGATTGATTTACAACTGTGTGGGAAAAAAACTGGAAGCATAGATACACTTGTCTCGCTTTGAAATGAACTGAGAGATTGCCCCCCCCCACACTCCGGGATTTACCGTGAAAGCTCAAGTGATGTGGAATGTTAGTTTTGTTAAAACCTCCAAAGAATGCTGTTGAAGTTAGCCCAATATGCCATTTTTTTTAGTCTTTAGTTGCTCTCGAAATGTAATTTCCCATCTGAAATTGGTCTTATTCTCTCCAACTCCAAAACTCTCTTTAAAAAAAATCTCTCTAACCAAGGCCACATACTCAGTGAGAAAAAAGACACATGCGGAGACCCCCATATTCACCAAAATACGTTGGCATGCATGAAAACAAAGAACCGAACCCCTGGCATGGGAGCCTCCTCGGGCACTCACCAAGGAGTCACTAATTTCTCTGTGAAGGGATTCCTGGGCTGGCGTTTCATGATGTCTGACTCGGCCTTCTCATAGGCGAGGGCGACCGCTGGAAGCTGGATTGGGCAACACTCCATTTCAAACTCGAGGGATTTCTAAGGCTACTAATGCAATCACAACTACATATTGCTCTTGAATAACTATGAAGGAAATCGAGCAAGCTTGGTGACGCTACAAATACTTAGGCTGTTCATGACCTTTTGGCATGTTTACCTTTCATTTATTCGCTTATCATGAAAAGGACCTTCAGGTCCTTGTTCTTTCCGTTTGACTCCACAGATGCTACTGACTCACTGACACTCTGAACAACACACGACATAAACATCAAGAACTCATAACAATATGCAAGAGGCTTAAGTCGAGAGCAATACGACGAACGAAAACAACGAAAACTCACCAAATCGGTGCCAAGGTCGATGCAAAGGATGGTGATGGTCCCAAGAGGCAGCGGTATGGCGGCCACGATGAAGAGCACGACCGGCGCAAGCTCCGTCATGTTTTTCGTGAGGGTGTATGCGACCGTTTTCTTTATGTTGTCGAAGATCAATCGACCTTCTTCCACTCCGGTCACGATGGAGGCGAAATTGTCATCCAGTAGAATCATGTCGGCTGCTTGCTTCGATACGTCCGAGCCGGCGATACCCATCGCGATTCCTGAAGGCAAGGAAGAAGCATTCGGGCTCGGGTGGGCGGAGAGGACATGGAACCACGATCATTATTTAATTTTAATGAAGAAATATTTTCCCAATAGAATAAAAGATTGGCCAAAAAAAAGAATAACTAGAGTACCAGCCCAGATACAGATCTGGCACTTCACTGGCCCCTGTACCACTAGAATTATTATATATAATATACAGGGTGGCCCAAAAGTAGGTATACAGTTGTTTAGTTATTTTTATTTTTATTTTCTTTTTCTTTACAGATATTGTGAATGTTTTTTTTTTTTTACAGATTTTAATTTTCTTTACAGATAAACGTTGATGGAAGACATTTCGAGTACTTACGAGATTAAACAGTGTTAAACAAATGTAAATGTAATAAAAAATGTAATAAAATGCAAATAAACTATACTGTATACTTACTTTTGGGCCACCCTGTATATATATATTATACGAGCTGCTCCCCGTGAAATATTCACGTTTTCCTAAGTGAGATTATTCGGCTTCTGTCCTATACCGTTCAACAGGGCCGCCCTAGGGGCGGCCTGTTTCTAGGGGCCTTGGTTAGAGAGATTTTTTTTAAAGAGAGTTTTGGAGTTGGAGAGAATAAGACCAATTTCAGATGGGAAATTACATTTCGAGAGCAACTAAAGACTAAAAAAAATGGCATATTGGGCTAACTTCAACAGCATTCTTTGGAGGTTTTAACAAAACTAACATTCCACATCACTTGAGCTTTCACGGTAAATCCCGGAGTGTGGGGGGGGGC
>CAJPEV010002778.1:17880-39168 GCA_905338385.1 Darwinula stevensoni
GCCCCCCCCCACACTCCGGGATTTACCGTGAAAGCTCAAGTGATGTGGAATGTTAGTTTTGTTAAAACCTCCAAAGAATGCTGTTGAAGTTAGCCCAATATGCCATTTTTTTTAGTCTTTAGTTGCTCTCGAAATGTAATTTCCCATCTGAAATTGGTCTTATTCTCTCCAACTCCAAAACTCTCTTTAAAAAAAATCTCTCTAACCAAGGCCACATACTCAGTGAGAAAAAAGACACATGCGGAGACCCCCATATTCACCAAAATACGTTGGCATGCATGAAAACAAAGAACCGAACCCCTGGCATGGGAGCCTCCTCGGGCACTCACCAAGGAGTCACTAATTTCTCTGTGAAGGGATTCCTGGGCTGGCGTTTCATGATGTCTGACTCGGCCTTCTCATAGGCGAGGGCGACCGCTGGAAGCTGGATTGGGCAACACTCCATTTCAAACTCGAGGGATTTCTAAGGCTACTAATGCAATCACAACTACATATTGCTCTTGAATAACTATGAAGGAAATCGAGCAAGCTTGGTGACGCTACAAATACTTAGGCTGTTCATGACCTTTTGGCATGTTTACCTTTCATTTATTCGCTTATCATGAAAAGGACCTTCAGGTCCTTGTTCTTTCCGTTTGACTCCACAGATGCTACTGACTCACTGACACTCTGAACAACACACGACATAAACATCAAGAACTCATAACAATATGCAAGAGGCTTAAGTCGAGAGCAATACGACGAACGAAAACAACGAAAACTCACCAAATCGGTGCCAAGGTCGATGCAAAGGATGGTGATGGTCCCAAGAGGCAGCGGTATGGCGGCCACGATGAAGAGCACGACCGGCGCAAGCTCCGTCATGTTTTTCGTGAGGGTGTATGCGACCGTTTTCTTTATGTTGTCGAAGATCAATCGACCTTCTTCCACTCCGGTCACGATGGAGGCGAAATTGTCATCCAGTAGAATCATGTCGGCTGCTTGCTTCGATACGTCCGAGCCGGCGATACCCATCGCGATTCCTGAAGGCAAGGAAGAAGCATTCGGGCTCGGGTGGGCGGAGAGGACATGGAACCACGATCATTATTTAATTTTAATGAATAAATATTTTCCCAATAGAATAAAAGATTGGCCAAAAAAAAGAATAACTAGAGTACCAGCCCAGATACAGATCTGGCACTTCACTGGCCCCTGTACCACTAGAATTATTATATATAATATACAGGGTGGCCCAAAAGTAGGTATACAGTTGTTTAGTTATTTTTATTTTCATTTTATTTTTCTTTACAGATATTGTGAATGTTATTTTTTTTTACAGATTTTAATTTTCTTTACAGATAAACGTTGATGGAAGACATTTCGAGTACTTACGAGATTAAACAGTGTTAAACAAATGTAAATGTAATAAACAATGTAATAAAATGCAAATAAACTATACTGTATACCTACTTTTGGGCCACCCTGTATATATATATTATACGAGCTGCTTCCCGTGAAATATTCACGTTTTCCTAAGTGAGATTATTCGGCTTCTGTCCTATACCGTTCAACAGGGCCGCCCTAGGGGCGGCCTGTTTCTAGGGGCCCAGGGAAAAACTAACCCGGAACCCCCTTGGGGGCCACCTTGAGGCCCTTTGAAGGGCCATTTGGGGCCCCTTGGTACGCGAGGCCCGAGCAGATTGCCCCCGATGGCCCCCCCCCCCCCCCCCCCCCCCCCCCCCCGCCAGGGGNATTGCCCCCGCTGGCCCCCCCCCCCCCCCCCTCTGGGCGGCCCAACCGTTCTAATGAAACACTGCCTTGGAATTTTGAATATTGGCTTAATAATATTGAGCCAATCTCGTCATCCCCTCCCTCCCCAAAATTTCCTCTATACCAAATTTCAGGAATTCCGTAACATAATATTAAAATGAGACATTAAATACGAATTTGGAACTCTAGGGTATCAGATGAAAGAGGGGAGAAGCTTCCCATCCTTAGAGACCCCCAATTTCCCGGTATAGCAATTTTCAGTGAGTTCTGTCTCCTAGAATTCTTAAGGGATAATGTTCGAATTTCAAACTGCCATACTTTGGACCGATAATAGAGGATGCGTTACGCCATCAGAGAACCCTCAATTGGATGTATGTAAATGTTCACCGAGTTCCGCCTCGCAGCATTCGAATTTCAAACACTTGGGATAGGGTATGATTTTGAGCCGTGCAGGATTGAGGATCAACTCTCTTGGACCGACCTGACCCGCGGATCGGGCGTGCAGCTCGGTTGGCAATCCAGTTTCATGTTGGTCGCAGGCGAAGTCAGAGGGATCTTTTTCTCTAGTCGCTTACAGCTGCTGGCAAAAAGGGCACCTCGTTCTGTCAACTCTCGACGCGACCACGTCATTAAATGACTTGCATTCTCGGGCAAGCAGCTGGCTGGGGAACGTAGTGAACTATGAGAACTCTGAGCAGGTCAGTAAGAATGTGACGTCATGGGATTGCTGGAAGCGTCAGCAGAGGCAGCAGAGTCTCAGAAAAAGGACGAACCCAGAGACCCCGAGTTCTGAAGCTTAGAGGCCTGAGCTGGCTGCGGGCAGGCCCGCTCGGCCCTACACGACCCGCGGATGGGGTCCACAAAGCTCGGTCTGGCGATTGAGCTTCGGGTCGAGTAGGACCCGGTAAGACCACGATTCGAATTGGGCCGATCGGGTCTGGTTCGGTAAAGTTCACCCGTGCAGGCCACCGGCAGACATACGGATGACGTCGGTTCTTATATAAATATATATTTACCGCATCCTAACTATCCAACCTTGAAATAAATAATAGCTGTCATTGGTTCGGCATAGGCCTACACGAAGTAATGCGAAAACCAATTTTCAATGGCTGTCCTTTTCTTCAACCCCCCCCCCCCCCCTTCCTTACGGAACTCACTAACGTTAGACTTTGGCCTAACCCACAGACTGCCTTCATGTCACGCCAAGGCCTACCTTTTTGCTTTCAATAAAAACTCAATTCTTGACTTACGGGGCCAGTTAGACCTATGAGGGTGAATCCGTGGTCTTCGAGACATCTCGTTGAGGACGTGCAACGTTAGGCCAATCGCAGGCCTATTCATACGTTCACGAACCGTTTCAGAGAGGACATGTAACGTTAGATGAATTTGAGGCCTGTTTCGCGTTTCACGAACCATTTCAATGCAGACGTGGAACGTTAGGCCTATCTGGAGTACCTCGAACTGTCTCGAATAGGTGGAAGGAGCGCCTCCAGTAAGCATGCAATCCATGCCCGCGCCATTCTGGTAATTCAGGGGTGTCCGGGCAAAATATCTGCATATCCCACCACATCGACCAATAACTGCTAACCATCACTTCATTCTCACTGACAAGATCCAGACGCCGATACGTCTTGAATCTGGCATATTTTCGGCACGATATCTGGCAACACTGGAGGACGGTACCGGAGCCAGCAATCTAAGCCTAATTGAACGACAGCTAATTTCACTTTTTATGACAAAATGGTGCATCGCAAACAACGAAAAGGGCACTTTTCGTCATATGCGAGTCAATATCTTACTTATGGTTGGTCTCTTTTTTAGCGAAAACCTCTCAGGAGTGGCTACCAGGGGGAATGAAATTCACATCTTTCAAAAATTCAACCCTGGAGAGATGGAGCTTCAAATTTGCTGGAGCTATTCTATGTTGAGAGGAAGAAGCATGCCAAATTTCGTTCCTGTTGATGCTCTCAGAGAGGAGTACGAGGAAGTTGAATTTTGTGGCAGGAAGTGGTTGAAGAAAGGTACACTATTTTCGGATTGAATTGGTACCCAACCCCCCTCCCCCCCTAGGAGCGCTTCCATCAAGTACAGGCAGGACACCTTGTGGATGGAAGGAGAAGTATTAATAGAACCATCCAACAACCATGTGGAGCATCAGGCTTGACATCTAGAGGATCGTCTGGATCAATCGTACCAATTCAATCCGAAAACAGTGTAATAGGCACTACGCTATTGATGAAAAGGCCTGGACAACTAGACATGTTCTCGAAGGTTTGCGCGTCCACATCGCGTGGAGGTGGGAGGAGAGTGTGTGTAGGATGCCAGATGCGCATTTCCAAGCAACCCTGTCCACGCGGCCGGGAGCAGCTGCTCTTCCCCCATGTATACTATGGATCCGTCAGCCGTCAAGGCTGGAGGGAAGTGGATGTTTTCGTGGAAGACGGGCACCCCCAAAGACCTTATACTAAGAAGACTGGGCACTCTTTGGCGGCGCCTTTGATGTCGGGGAAACCTCCTGCCCTGGTGTTTGGCCCCGGAACTACGCAAACTGACCAATGGGTTCATTGGATTGGAATGTCGCGTGAAATATGGCTGCCTCTGGATTCAAGTACTGCGCCTACGCACCATGCCAGGAGAAATTTGGCCAAATGGATGGAGATGTTCTGTTGCATCTGTTTCCCATGGATCCGGAAAGGCACGCGCATGTGTTCCTAGGGCTTTGCACTAGGCCTATGGTCATGGCTTTACATACAATATATGTAACAGGCGAATGAAGTAAAATGCTGTGTAACCTCAATAACCCTAACGAAAAGGTCAACATTTTCGCGTCTCTCGGATTGACATGTCTGTTAGAATGGGATGCCTTCAATTTTGAAGGGACAAAGACAGGCTGTGGATAATTAGCTTGCAGGTTCGCTTTGGATTTACAGCCGTACTAGAGCGGCCTGCGCCCGCTACGCCGGCCGAGTAATAGATTAAAAGTACACCAAGATTTTTATGACCTAGAATGGCATAGGCCTTGCGTGTTAGGCCGCAGGTGGGTGACAGCCTTTCACTACCGCTTTCGGCCTCTTTCAATTTTTATAGCCTAGCCTATGGCCCAGAATGGTAGAGCCTTGAAGGCCTGGCGCATCAGGCCTTGTATGGCTTGGAATGGCTTGGCATCGTAGGCCTCGCGCGTTAGGAGTGACGGCCGACACAATGTTCGGTCTCTTCCGATTAAAGTATTAGATATCAGATTGAATTAGATGTTCACGAGGTCCATTTGGGTTACAGCTGGCTTCTACTCGCACACATTCTTGCTGGCAGCTAAGCCAAAATGTTCTCGGCAAAAGATGAGATTGCCATTGGGATTCAGAGATCATGAAAATAATGCAGTTCGTAAATTAACAAAAAATAAACTGATTCCTTGTTACATAGGTAACCTACGCAGCATGCATCGTCTTGCAATTCTGTCTGAATTCAAGAATCCTAGCCCCACCGGGGAGATTCTCCGAACATTGTTTTCCCAACTCCTCTTCATGGTTTTCCGCCAGACATGTCAATCAGTCACGCGCAATAGGAATGGCGTCATACTTCGGGCGCGAATTCGTTCAAGAGACACTAGCGCACTGCTCCAGGAAGCGTTGACATTAGTTCGAGGGCCAACCACCAGGGCATAGACCGCCATTGCGGTTACCCTGCTTTCGCGCAGTGTCCAGTCTTCTTAGTATAAGGTCTTTGGGCACCCCGACCCAGGCGGAAAGCTGCTCGTGCGCATTGAGTTGTTTTGTCCGGTCGCTATGGTTACTGCGGACATGCGAAATGAAAAATAATAAAAATAAAAAATAAAGAAAGAAAAAGTGACCAACCGACCGCATTATCTGGCATTTCCCCATAGTACCTATGGGAATGCCAGAAAAAGACGAGCAGCAACTTGTCCAGGCCTACGATGGAGTTTTGAGAGGAGGTCCTCGTGAGTCAATACCTTTGTTCAGAAGAGAAAAGATTCCCAGAAAATTCCATAGAGAAGGAAGAAGAGGAGCCAAGTGGTGAGGCCACGGCCGACTCTTTCGCCTCGGGCGATTCGACCTGAGCCGATCTCGAAATCCTTTCTCGGGCTCTTCCCAAGTCGAAGCAGCCCAAGCCAGAGGAAGCTTCTTCCCGCAGGGAACACCACAGAGTGGAATTTCTTTCGAAATGCTTGAGGAAGCACGAGGACCAATCGATAACTGTGGGTAGGCGCGAAAGAATACGGTTAAACTGCTCTCGGCGGAATCGAAGAAATTGTGCGAACAGAGTAGCAGTCGCGGAAGTGATCGACGCGTGTGAGACTTCCGCGTTCGAAACTGAAAATGAGACTCGTCGACTTCGTCCGAGTCTGGTGTTTTGGGACAAGATGTGTTTCGAATTATCAGAGTCGCGAAGAAGATTCAAAGATTCTTAGTGAATTATGCAAGGGGGGTCGGAGAGAGGAGGGTGAAATCTTGCGCATGTGATGACGTCAGCGAGCCACTATAAAAAAAAGGACGCTTTGGCCTTGACTACTCATTACCTTGCTGGTTAAGGCCAAGACAGGTTGCACACACTCTTTCTCTTGTCTCTCACAGTCGTTATACAATCTACTCGCGTTTGCCAGAGCCACCTAGGCAGCATTGTACATACATTACAGATCTGTTCGTTGATTTTGATATTATTCGTAGGTTCCTTGATTTCATTCACTCTCTTAGAAGCAGTCGCTATGAAGGACAGTGGCAAGGTTTGCATTGTCGCATTCTGTAAGAATACCTATAGGAATCAGCAGACATAAAATATTCCATTACATGAATTTGCAAAATGTCTAGGCAGAAAAAATGAATGGCTTCAATCGCTTGGAAGAAAATCTATCCCCAGATATGCTTTTGTTTGCTCGCATCACTTCTCCTTAGCTTCCTACCATGATCGAAACGCTATGAGACACTCGAGAAAATGCAAATGGGGGACCAGTAGGTCTCCTCATCTCTTGAGAATGAAAATAATGACATTGAATCATCGTACCGGAAGACCGTGAATGCTCATTGTTTAGAGGTAGAAATCCTTCGTCAGAAGCTGAAGAGAGCACAGGAGATACTGAAGTTGAGAAAAATAATATTCACTCAGGTGATGCAAAAAAAAAAAGAAATAGCCATCTAAGATTTCCACAGAAATGTGTCACTGTGTCACTACAAAAACCCGTCCACAAAGGAGTATTCACAAATACTCAATTGTGAAATAAGTTATAAAATGCAAGTATCCGCATATCCATCCATTGGCTATAAGGATCTTCATAACTACCAGAACTCTTTTAGACAGACACCTGAACAAGGGAAAATGCAGTGGGGACGAACCGGGATCGTTAGGAATTGAAGTGAAAAATGTAGGAATAATGGTGACGAAAAAAGGATTTTCAAAACGGCTCCGATCCAATGTGACATCGAATTCACAAAACCCATCCAAAAAAAGAAAGGGATTTTCGGTGTATAGGACATCTTCACGAGTTCGGATTTCGCGACGTCATGTTCTTGCACGGATTCCCGTGCCACGAGCGCGCTTCGCTACCCTGTCAGCTTACACGGCATGCCCTGTATTGCGAGCCGTGCCACCCCCAAAACGCGTTCCTGTGCAGATCTCTCAGGTGATATAGAAATATATAATAACGACATAAATGTGCTGCGTTCAAAAACTCAAATCTGGACCTGCCGATAATCGAAGGGCTGCAAAAAAATTTCCGAAAAAAGGGTTGTTGGTTTCTGTGCTTCAGAATCTTGGAGGAAGTGCTCTATCGACACACCACACTTTTTCTCACTTTTAACAAGGTCATTGGAATATTCACTCATTCCGTGTAGAGCTCGAGGAAAGAAGTTTTTGCAGGTAGACCACTTTTCCTTTCAGCCCTTCAATTCTCACTCGACTAGATACTCTGGATGTCGATTCGGGCAAAAATCTCGACATCCAGGACCCAACGTTAAATAGCGAGCGGCCATCGCAAGTCACCGAGAGTTCCTCTGATAATCCAGCCTAAGCATGCAAATACAGCCAACCCTCGATATAGCGCCACTCTCGCTTAGCCCCAACTCTTTCCTGAGAAGGAATCTTCCCCATAGGCTTATCAATGGCGCTCCCCCGTTATAGCCACTGAGATAGGTCATAGCCTCCCTCACATGCCGCCATCCGCCAATACCTTGCCTTGCACAAACGTGTCTTATTCAACGTAAGTCGCATTCCATATAGCGCAAAGCAGCATACCGTACCAGCTACAATGATTATACCATGCACTACCATGGTGGGAAAAAAATTACATGCTGTCAACCTTTCCTTTTGATCGTTTGATAACGAGATTGGGGGGGATGACTTAGCTTTGGCACGGACACCAGGGATTAGAGGGGGGCGTAAGGAGTCTCTTAATCTGATCTAATCCTCCCTCTCCTTTTCTTTCTTTTGGAGAATGGAAACACCTTTCAGTTCGAAGTTCCCTCCAGACGATTGTTCAAGTGTGTTCATTATGCAGTAATGGAGAAAAGGACAGTTATAAGTGTGAGGGAAAAATTGGAAGTGTGTCGCTACTAGGAGGCACATGCGGTCGGAAGTCAGCAAAACGTTGTTAATTATTTTTCATAGCTGAGTAGTTTTTGTTCTCCAATGGCAGCATGGATGAATTAAAGTAGATATATTTTTTGCTAATTCTATTTTACATTTGAGTTTACATTGTGTCCATTTGAAAATTTCCGTTTTGGTTTTCAATATAGCGCCACCCTCGATACAGCACCAAAATCGGCGAAGACAAACAGTGGCGGTATATCAAGAGTTGACTGTACCCAAAGAGTACGACAGACCGATGTCGGCTTTTTTGAGGGCGGGGGAGTCGTTGACTCCGTCACCGGTCACGGCCACGATGGCGCCCAGACGCTGGCAGCCCTCGACGATTTTCAGCTTCTGCTGGGGCGAGGTGCGGGCGAACACGATTTCCGGGTGTTTCCTGGGGGGAGAGAACGGTATGGTGTGTCGTGATTTGTGGGGGTTTGTGGGGTTTGTGGGGGAGGGAGGAGGATGCCTTAGGAGGTCGTCGAGATGGGAGGATGACATTTCCCTGAGTTCGGAGCCGCACACCACGGCTGCCCTCGCGCTGGATGGTTCGACTTCTTTCACATCCATGTTCAGACGATTCGCGATGTCTTCCATTGTTTCACTGCCTGCAACGAGTCACAAAAAAAAATATATATATACATATAATAGGAAATGTCTTTTAAAATGAAGTGCGATTCCATACCCTCCGAGATGATGCCAACGGATCTTGCAATGGCCTTGGCCGTGATGGGATGATCCCCGGTGATCATAATGACCTTGATCCCCGCCGACCGACACTTGGCCACCGCATCCGGAACGGCGCTCCTCGGCGGATCGATCATGGACATGAGCCCGACGAATCGCAGTCCATTCAGAGGAAAGTTCTGCTTCTCCGCGTCGAACTTGAATCCCAGCGGGAATTCCTCCAGCGGGAGTCTGAAGTCGCAGAACCCGAGGACCCTTTCCCCGCGCTCGCCCAGGTCCGTATAAGCTGCCGTGAAGTTGCTCTTCCAGTGATCGTCCAGGGGGAACTCCTTCCCGTTGATGAAGATGGTGGAGCACCGCTCCACGATGCGTTCCGGCGCTCCCTTCATCATCAGCAGGTACGACGGTCGCCCGTCCGGGTCGTTTCCCTCGTGGATGCTCACCTGAATTCCCAAAATTCCTCGATTTAAGCATTTTCGCTCCTGATCGCAAAAAAAAGCAACGCGATATCGTTGCAAAATTCAGAACCGAGAATGAGCTTGCTAATTTTACAGCTCACATTTCATTATTCCAGAGAGGAAGGTGAAAGGATATACTAAAAGGAGCGAGCAAATATTTGAATCTAAATTAAAACATCGAATGGACTCGTTTCTCATCATCATAAGGTGAAAAAAAAATAATTAAATTAAGGATGCCCTTAAAAATTAAGAAAAATATTAAGTTAAGAATAATGCGAAATTAAGAATAATATAAAATTGGAAGAGAAGTCTGCTGAACGGCGAGGAAGGCGGATTCCTCGCGCTTCGCGACGTTCGCCTGCGAACGCGCGCCGAGCGAGTCACCTGGTACTTGTTGGTCGAGTTGAAGGGGATCTCGCAGATCTTCTTGTGCTTCTGTCGGTAGCAGGCGATGTTTCCCATGGCGAACTCGACGCATTTCAGGAGTGCGGCCTCCGAGGCGTCTCCGGTCACTTCTCTAGATCGCAAGAGGAGCGTTTTAATTCTGTCTGGTGCGAGAATTCGAGGAGCGCGGAATGTCTGTGCGAACCTTTTCAGGAGGGGGACGTCGTCCTGGCCGCCTCTGAAGACGGCACGGCTGCAGAGCGCGGCCACTCGAAAGAGGGCGTGCCATCCTGGACTGTTCCTGTCGTATTTCGGTTCTGAAATCGAGAGCAATCATGACGGGGTGAAATGACGGGGTGAAATCCAAACGAGCGAACAAGATTTCTCACCAGCTTGGTGCTCCGTCGTGTCGATTTTTACGATATGGTTGTCGAACCACATGTGAGAAACGCTCATTCGATTCTGAGTCAGAGTTCCGGTCTTGTCGCAACAGATGGTTGATGTGGACCCTAATGTTTCTACGGCTTCTAGGTGCTTTACCAAGCAGTTCTTGGCTGCCATTCGCTTTGCTGTCAACGTTAAACTCACCTAAAGAAGAAACGGATGTAATTGTTTTTTTAAAGAGACACAAAAATACGAGGAATCCAGAAAGCGGATTGAAGGGCTTCAATGACATACCGTCACGGTGGGAAGAAGACCCTCGGGAACCATCGCGACGATGATTCCGGTCAAAAAGACGGCAGCCTGCAGCCAGTCGTAGCCCATGGCAAAGGCAGCGATGGAAAAGCCGACCCCCAGGACCACGGCCACGACAGTGACGATGTGAACGAAACGAATGAGTTCCTTCGCGATCGGGGTCTTGCCGGCGTGCAAATCCGACGCCAAATTTGCGATTCGACCCATCACCGTTTTGTCTCCGGTCATGATCACGATCCCTTTAGCAGTGCCTACGAAGAAAAAGTCGCACCGCGCGAGTTCGGAACGAGTCGAATCGAAAGTCGGTGAAAAACGCGAATTCGAGCACCTTCCACGGCGTAGGTGGATAAGAACGCCAGATTGTGAGTTTCGAGCGGGTTGTAATGGGTGCAAGCGGCGGATCGGGTCTGGGGCTCGGACTCGCCCGTCAGCGAGGAGTTGTCCACCTTCAGTCCCCAAGCCTCGATGATCCGGATGTCGGCCGGGATGCGGTCGCCGAATTTCACCTCGATGATGTCGCCCAGGACGAGTTCCTCCGATCGGACTGTGAGAAGTTGGTTCCCTCGGTGGACGACGGCGTTCTGCAACGTGGGTTCGCTTTGCGAAATTCTTCGTGCAAGAACCCAGTCTGCACAGCCACGTTGTGTCGATGTTGAGAAAAGGTTGAAACGTTAAGATTTGGTTAAAGTTGATAATATGACGAAGGATCGATATCAATGAAAGGCTGGCTATTCGTAATAAACAGTATCTGCAACATATGTAACTACTCGTGGATTAGCGAAGTCGTTTATTGGCTATTAAGCGCTAATCATATATGATGAAAAAATAATTTTTCGTTTTATAGCCACTAAACGACTTCAATAATACACGAGTAGTTACAATATGTTGCAAATACTGCTTATTTCGAAAAGCCAGCATTTCATTGATGTCGAGTCTTCGTCATATTATCAACTTTAACCAAATCTTAACGTTTCAACCTTTTCTCAACGTTGACAACGTTACAGTGCCGACTGGGAATGCAAGAAAATTTACGGAAAGGCTCACCTGCGGGACCATTTTCTTGAAGGATTCCATGATTCGCTGACTCGTCGCTTCCTGATAGTACGAGAAGCCACCTGTGATGATGACGACACTGGCCAGCGCGATCCCGAGGAACAACTAAAGATTCAAAGACGCATCGAACAGGGACGACACGAAAAACGCCGGGTTACAAACCGACACCGAGCACCATACGTTATCATCCGGCGGGTCGTCATAAGACCCCGCCTGGATCCCATACGTGACGAAGCAGATGAACGACCCGATCCACAGCAGCAGGGCGAACCCCCCCGACAGCTGCTTGAAGAGCTTCACCCACTCGGGGACGGTCGTCGCAGGCGTGAGGGAATTCGGTCCGTCCCTCGTCAGTCGATGCTTTGCTTCTTCTTCGCTCAAGCCCTGCCATGCAATTTACAGCCTCTTCGTGATCTCTGGATTTCTCCACTTAGTTGTCGATACGGATGTATGTCAGTTGTCGAGGCGGGTGCAGTCGCGATATCAAACAAAAGATGGATTTTCCTTACGATGGCGAATCCAGAGAAGGCATTCGAATTCAATCCCCCCAAACCAAAAAAGTAAAATTAAAAGAGAAGAACAATTCATATTATCCGGGGGGATTAACTAATGCCGACCTATAACCCTTTAACTGCTTTAAACGCGTCAACGCAAAACAAATGCCCTAACTGCCATCGACGCCCATACGCATTTTGATTTACAATTGTTACTACTGCCGTCGCGTATACGTGATCGATAAAAGACTTGAAATTAATTCTACGTAATGATCTTCGTGGCACCTCGTACTGCCTGCAGAAAAAAACTGCAAACCGCCAGAAAAAAACACAGCAGTTGAAGGATGAAAAAAGGTGTATGCTTACCGGGTAAGTTCATCAATTGCTATGTGCGATAATATTTAGTTTTTATTTTCTTTTCTTGAATGGAACTTCCTGGTCGGTTTTCTTTTTTAAAATTATTATTATCCAGATATTGAAGAAAGCGTTCAGATCCCTTTCGTGAAATTCCTTGAAGAATTGGAATCGCATGTCCAAGAATGTTAAAAATACTGTTTTTACTTAATGCCGTTATTCTTGGTGACCACGCACTTGCATATTAATTTTAATTTTAAATATTTCCGTCTGAAGTAAGATTGTTGCTCTTGTGGCGCTCACCTGCTCCTCCAAGCAAAATGATAATAATATTAAGTATGATGAAAAATAAAGAAATAAAGAAGCGAAACTCACTGTTTCGATGTCGACGTCAAGCCTTGTCGCCAAATCATCCAGGGGAATCTGATGGTCGTCAATGTCGATCTCCTTCTTCAGCTCGGCCAAGGTGGGCCTGCGCTTGGGCTGCATCGGCAGCTTCAGAGAGCTTATTCGTCGTCTGACCTGGAAAATGGGAAGGGGGAAGCCTTTCACTCGTTGCATGCGGAATTAGGACGGAGGAAGGCTGAGAGCGTGCAGCGAGACACGAGGAAAGGAGAAGGAAGGCTTCACATTGCTAGGATGGGTCTTGGGTGAGCGGGGGGGGGGGGGGGGGGGGGGGGGGGGGGGGGNAGCGGGGGGGGGGGGGGAAGGGGGGACGGGATGACTACTTGGCCAAAATGGAGGAAAAGATCGACGTTTGAAAAATGATCTCAGCCGTTGTTCTTTTAAACATGCTGCGCATGTACGATTGTATTCGGAAACGTCCATACTTATGCAGCATGATAGGGCGCGCTTTATTTATAGAAGCTGTATAAGATGGCTTTTATCCGACTGTCACCAGTTTCTACAGTTTCTAGCCGGAGGAGCTCGATATCTTGAAATGGACGGAAGATGTATGGCCAGACAGGGTATCCGACCTGGCCCGACGTTCTTTTTCTGGGGTCATCTGAAGAGCATGGGGACTTCCAAAATGGTGTCCAAAGGGAAACTTCGAGACGTGAGTCGTCATCGAAACATTAATGTGCAAAAAGAAAAAACAGATGTCTCGCGAGCACCCTCGAGAGTTTCGACTGGAAGAACCTTTTATGTTCCACGAATTCCACGTTTGATATTTTCGTTGCAAACTTTGATTTGCTGAAGCTGGAACACAAATCAACATTTTCGGGTTACGATATCCGACAGCAAAATATATTGCTTGCGTGATTTTGCGAGAGATGTCGCGACCGAACATTGCATCGTTTGTCATCTGAAAATGGTCAGAAGCAGAATTTCGCCTCCTTATAGAGTCAAATTTTTGGTCTTGGTTACGATTGGCTCCAATTCACCTGCCTTCGACATCAACGAAATTAACGGATAAACGTTGATTTCCAAGATGCTTGAGAACCTTCGAGCCCTTTTATGATGACTTTGACGAGTCGTACCCAAGCAGCACATACATCCAGTGACATTTACGTGACGTTACTGCCAAGCCATTTGGCTGAAATCACGCTGCAGCAACGTTGCATGGATATCATGCATTGCTTATGACTGCGATTTTTCCGACAAATAAGGCTCTCCACTGCTCCTTATGTTGCACCCCCTACATCTTCTCAGATAAGTGAAACTCCCGTGCTGGAACTGGTAGGTCGGACTCAATCGAGAAAGACGTGTATTATGGGAGAGCGTGCTTGTAAGAATTCAACCATGCAGAAAAGTACATAAAACTAAATACTCACACCACTCAGGACACGGACTGCCCCCGACAGTTTCGAACTAAGTTTAAAAGTACAACCAGGAATTTCCCACCTAGACTCCGTGGCTTCCTTGAATACGAATAAAATTTCACTGTAATACTGCAGGCAGTTAAACCGGTCAACCACCTGACGGATAACATAGACCGGTCGTTCTGTCTGTAACGTAACTGTAGAATGAAATAAGATTTGAAGGAAGAAAGATTTTCAGTGAAATTCGGTACTAAATTTAACATCTATTTTTTATGTTGCATCCACAAAGCAGCATAAAACGAATCTGGAATGAATAGGGTCATATAAGGTCAGGGATAGGCATTCGAACAGGAAAAAAACTCAAGGCGGCAGTTTTAGACGACGGTGGAAAGAAAGAAAGCGAAATCGCCTTGCTTACGTCAGGCATATCGATTCGCTTTAGGGTCTCCATTCTCTCGATGTAGGATTGTATCCAGTAGAGGATCGTGCTGAGGGAGTTGCACTTCCCCCGACTTCAATAACCACACGGTCAGGTTGGCAATCGATAGCTCTGGCAAAAGGACTAAAATGATTTTTCCAGCACTCTTCGATGGCTTCGATGGGTTTATCACAACGGTTCGTTTTTCGTACTCGTTCACGACGATAGCATCACACGAGGGGAATCACACGCACTGGTAACAACGGGAATTGATCAACAATTGATCAACAGTTGATGAATGGGATGGAAAGGAAAGAGGAATCCAGCTTGCGTGGAAATGGGTAAGCACTAGTCATTTGGTTTGGGTCGGGATCCTATTGCTATCTGACTGCCTCTCGGGTGAGTCTCTGTCGTGGAAATAGAAGGGAATAGCGGTGGAAGAGAGAGGAATAGCAGGCGTAGCAGAAGCCGCTGGATGGGCCGGCACAACCGAAAGTCCCTGGCAGAGTGTCCACTCCTCCACTGTTCGGAGCGACTGTAGGGATGGTGGTAGTGTTGGGGTAAGAGAAGTAGCGATCTGAGATCGAGGTGCATGGATATCGTGTCGTAAGACGTAATCTACGTCGGTGATCGGCGATCGTAGAGATCGTATGCACCTATGCATGATTTTTTCGAAGGTTGAGACTGACGTCAGGGGTGGAAAGTTTCAGATGAATACATTGTCATGCGGGGACCTCAACTATCTCGAGGCGCTGGGGTGCTTATGCATATCTCTTTCCATCTGTTGTCTCGAAATGTAACGCACCTCCTGGACCGTTTTGGAAGGGGGGGGGGGGAGTTCACACAGTTCTGTCAGGCTTCATGATCTATAAATGCCGTCTACCAAGGTCGTTTCGTTTCAGAGAATCGTTAGGAGGGGAGAGAATTTGATTTTTTTTCCCCTTTCGTTGCTTTTGTACTTTTATCATACATCATGCAGAGTCTTTCAAAAGCCACGCAACCCATTACATGCAATATTTTCTTTGAGTAACTTATATTGAGCACCTAATTAAAACTGACTTAATATTAAGGGACCACATCTCACTTTTGAACAAAAAAAAGTGTTATCTTAAGTGTTATCTAAGAGGTATCCCTACAGAAAGTAGTCAGGTCTGGAGACCAAAGCGGTCAGAGATTCTTGCTAATGAGTGGTTGCTCCATCTTGTTGAAACCACGAGTCTTGTTCGTCAATTTCTAACATGGCGATATATTGCTGAGTGATGAGTTGATAACGTTCAGCATTTAAAGTTTCTGTGAAAAACACGGGACCAACAATAAATAATACAAGAGCTGACGTGTGTATATTCCAACAGCAACAATGCAACAACACTTGTTTATATATAGGGTTGTTAAGCATAAAACATCTAATGCTGTTGGATTAAATGAATTTTTCGCGCATCATGTCTACATGGAAAGCAATACCACTTGCCAAAAAATTTAAATTAATTTGAGCCAACAAATGGAATTCGGAGTAAATTTCATATTGCAACATTTTAAAGATTTTCGGCGTCTTTCTCGCCTCTGCTAGACTTAATATAAATCTAAACTTAAATCGAAACTTGATCTAATCTTGACCCGCAGGCACTGCAAAAAGCAACCAAGGGTTGTCGTTCTTCACCTCGGTGCAGAATTAGAACTAGAACGAAGAACATGCTTTACCCAGAGTTCTCAAAATCGGTTAATTCAGTCATGCCTCGCATCCGTTCAATCTAAAAATGAGTGGGAAGGTTACAGGAAAAACATAAATAAAAAAAGACTGCCAGCAAATGCATTTTGAATTGATATTGGGTCATTCCACGCCAAATCGACCAGCGACAAAGCTCGACCATCTCGGATTTTGACGGAAATCGCCATTCACGTAGAAGAATCGATTTAAAGAATATAATTTCAACTCATCTTTTTTTATTTCCCACGGATCTCCAGATATATGCATTTTAATTTGGTTCCAAGTATTATCCTCCTAAGCTGAAACAAGAAGTTCTGAATCAAACTGTTTGATTAAGTTCATTGGCCAATATCGACACTTGCCATCTCGGGAACTCTTTGTTCCAATATTTCATTTAAAAGTGCATAGTATGCCATTTCTGACGATACCAAGATCGAGATTGGCACTCAATGGCTTGACGAGATGTGAATTTTTACCTGCGGCAATAGTGCCAAAATTCCACTTGTTCGAACACTTTGACCGACTTCAATGACCTCCTAATGCACTTTCCGTCCGTGAATCCCGACTTATAATACATCAATAAGAAAGGGCGTGCTATTGCCTTTCTAATGATATCAAATTCAAGGTTGGCACTCACGGGGTTCATGAGGTATAAGAGTTTGATTGCATTGACAGTGCATTTATTGCTGCACCTGGGATTCACGGAAATATGGCCCAATGTTATGAAGCTCTATTTGTAACATTTTTGCTGGTTGCACAGATTTTCAATGAAAATTACTTGCATTCTATTTTTTATGAAGTTACATAATTAATTCAAGTTAATTAATGAGTTAATTGATTAATGACTTATTTTGTACTTTAGTATGCTAGGAAAACAATGAAATGCTAAAAACTAGAAACCAGGAAAAATTTCACTCTGACAGCTTCTTAACATTGGGTTATATTTCTGTGATTCTCCTAGTCTAATTATAAATGCACTGTCGATGCAATCAAACTCTCATACCTCATGAACCCCTTGAGTGTCAATCTCGATCTTGGTATCGTCAGAAACGGCATACCGTGTACTTTTACATGAAATATTGGAACAAAGAATTCCCGAGGTAGCAAGTGTCGATATTGGCCAATGAACTTGATCAAACAGTTTGATATAGTGGAACTTCTTGTTTCAGCTTAGGAGGATAATACTTGGAACTAATTTAAAGAATGAAATCTCACGATTAAAATGACACAAAAAATGAAGTTTATATTTTAACTAGAGGGGAAGTTATTGTAGAAACAGTTTCACAATTCCAGTCCGTATGGGCGCTGGAAGCGAAAATTAGGTCAAAATTAAAATGCATATATCTGGAGATCTGTGGGAAAGAAATAAAACGGGTTGAAATTATATTCTTTAAATTGATACTTCTACGAGTATGGCGATTTTCGTCAAAATCCGAGATGGTCGAGCTTTCTCGCAGATCGATTTGGCGTGGAATGACCCTATTTTTAAAACTGTGATAATGAACTTAAACGATCTTCTCACAGGAGAGGATCAACTAAGTTCATCCTCTCCTTTCAGAAGCGAAAGACCGAAACGAAAAGGCAAGTGGATCGAAGCGAAACCATTTAAGACCAAAATCACAACTCGAATTACGAGAACTTTCCCTGCCATTTGCTGATTCTGAACTCGGATGTGGAATCGATGAACATTTGTTTAAATTAAGAATTCTTCCCATTCATCCCAACATTTAGACAGCATTTAGGCTGGGTCGGAACAGTTTAAAATTATTATTCTTTTGACGCGAAGACCTTGGCTATTTATTATGCATATTTATTTATTTATTATTATTATTATTTTTTTATTCTTACGAGAAATTGAGGTCAAGGTCAAGGTCAAGTACAAATTTGGATGAAATTTAAGAGAGGCGAGGAATAGGCTTGATCACAAAAATAGTTTGTTTTTAACATTCAGGCACCTAAACTCACTTCCCAGCAAAGCCATTTTTCGGTCGCCCAACAAACGAGGAAAATAGAAGCAGTTAAAACTTGTGTGACACGTAATATACGAGGTACATATCTGTAAGAAGACGATCGTGAGTGATGGACGCTAGTTCTAATCATGTTCTACATATGTGGAAAAATGAAACTTGGTACATAAATAGCTATTAGGATGCTGAGTCCAGAATAAATCCTACTTTGGAGGTACATGTCCTGGGAACTTACTTTTTTTTTGCAGGGGACATTTTGAAGGAAATATTTTAGCTTCAGTCAAACCGAGAGACATGGATAGCTGAAAATAGGCATGAACGTGTCTACTGATCTTTTGATTTCTGGAAAATTTTCAGTTTTACGAAATGTAAACCTACCTCTTGAGGGTACATTTATTTGGCGAAGACGTTTTGCAGGAATTTTTGCTTCTGTGAATCGGGCAGAAGTAGGAGGTGAAACTTGGTACATAATTAGCTGATGTGATGATTATTTCGGGAAAACTCGATTTCGATATTCACACCCTTAGAGCAAAAATTTGATCAGGACCTTTTCCCCAAAGGCGTTCGCGCTGCAGCGAGGCGGGCAAAGTTGAAAGGCGAACCGTTGAATATTTGGCTGTGAGGTTGTTCTTGGGGGTTTGATTTCAGAAAAAATTCTATTTTGAGGTATATTTTCTTAAGGCATATCTTTTGGGGGTCAAGAGTTTCTCTGAATTTTTCGCACAGAAAAAGATGGAAATAGTGAAAGACAAAATTCAGTACCCGAGTGGTTCGCCCCATTCTGATTTCATGGTATTTTCCCCTTTCATATGGCATATTGAGGCTCATAAAAATACGCTGGACACTTCGAAAGTATTTAAAATGCTTACCTACAAATTAAGATAAATGAGTTGAAACCAGTCATTTGTTAAATGTTCCTTTTTTTTAAAGTAGCTTGTGCAAATTTCGTCCATTTCTTTAGACACGCAGCGACACCGAAGCCTCGGGTGGGGAAGTAGTTCACATCTCATGTAAAACGATTTTTTCCTGAACAATACCATTGATTTCATCAATATTTCTGATTCCATAATTTTATTACTGTAAGCCATTCATTCAGTATTCAGCGTTCATTGAATGCTGAATCTAGCATTATCTCCTCGGGAAAGAAGATCCCCAGCAACTAAAAATATATTATCTTCAGTCGCCATTTGCACTTCCCGTTCGTAACATGGCCAATGAAGCGCGAATAGGCAAGCGTTCACGACTGACAAGAAAGTGTGTACCATTCGTTTCATTGCAAGAGAAGAAAGTAAAGCTGACGCCGCTGACGGCTTCATATGTGCTTACGAGAACATGCCACAAAAGAAGAAATAGGCAGGAAGCCAAAGCAGGATGACCGATGTAAGCTAGAGTTGTAGGAAGTAACGTAAGTAAAACCATTTTTCCAAGGCTTTCTCTTTCTCCAACCTCAGCCTCAACCCCCCCCCCTCTTCTCCACGGGGCTCACTAGCATTAGGCCTAGGCCTACCTTCTTTCGTTCAAAAGAGCCTCAATCCTTGACTTACGTGGCCAATTAGGCTGTCCAGAAAACAATTTAAACACATAACGTTGCCCCAACGTAGACTTGCTTTTTGGGTTATCTCCTCGACATCTCGTCGAGGACGGGTAACGTTAGGCCAATTCGAGGCCTACTCCAAGTTTCTTGAACCATTTCAGTGTGGACGTGGAACGTTCGGTCTCTCTGGAGTTCTTCGAACTGTCTCGACTTAATCTGACGAGAGAATGACTCCAGGAGGCACGAAACAACGCAAGGTGAAATAGGCGCCATTGATGCGGGGCGCCATCCTGTTCAGCAAGGGATGTCCGGATAAGATATCTCCATATCTCACTACATCGATGAATCGCTGCATACCATCGTCTCATTCTCAGCGCATCTCACGAACTAAGCACAAAAATGTCCCATACATTAGAATACAGAAGATCCAGACACCGATACGAAGGCCGAAGCAGTCATGAATCTGACATATCACCGGCACGACATCTGGCAACACTGGGAGACGGGACCGGAGCCGGCACTCTGAGCCTAAAGAACAATTAAGTTCATTTTTTTTTAAATGACGATATGGTGCATTGCAAGCAGCAAAAAAGGGTACTTATCCTCATCTACTAGTCGATTATGGTTAGTATATTATGGTTAGTCTCATTCTTCCTAAACCCCCCTCCCTAAACCCAGAGGAGGGAGGGGTTGAAGAAAGGTAATAGGCTCGCGGTAGCACCTATTAAAAAAACAGAATCCGTTTCCAGATCCACTTTTCAATAATCCTACAAACACGTAATGGATCCTTTGGCTGGTGAAAGGCAAGTATGCCCACAAAAGTTATAGGACAGTCGGTCATCCCTCCCCCTTTCAACTTCGTTCTGTGATTGTCGCAGACTTCTCCAGAGCCCAGTGCTAAAAATTAATTGCAGGGGATTGCTAAAAACGATTCGCAAAAATCTTCCGCAAGTCTTTCAAAAATTTACGAATAAAAATTCATAAAAGGGATAATCAATAGAAAGAGAAGGGTATGAGTGCAAAGAACCCTTTCTTATTTGACTCATGACTACTTTAAGCCACTTTTGTCACCAGGGTCCGTTCCACATTGCCGGAAGTGTGACGATAATCGGCGATGATCGGAGGCGCTGGCCCCATGACTTAGGTGTTTGGCAATCGCATTAGCTGTTTGTGCACGCCCATTCGAGTAGGATGAAGCATGAAACAGCCGTGTGGGGTCCCAATCGAAGTCCTGTCGCGGATGGGACAGTCGAACTCGGTTATAACGTCATTGAAGGGATCAGGGGAAAATCGTCGTTATAACCGAGAATCGTTGCGAAAGAGGTTGCCTTTATTGACATTCCGTTCCCCTGTTTCCAAAATGCTATATAAGATGCTATATACCGAAAGTCTTTGAACTACTTCAGCAAGCCCTCGTCGCCCTCATCTCGACAGATCTACGAAAGTT
>CAJPEV010002779.1:0-20179 GCA_905338385.1 Darwinula stevensoni
TTCTACTAAAGTTATTCACTGTTTCAGTGATAATTAAGGATACAGTACTTGATGTGATAATAAAGGATACTTTTTGAACCGTGTTGTACTATTTATTTCCCGGGCAACGCCGGGTATCTCAGCTAGTCTATGTGTAACCCTAAAAAGGCTCATTTTTCTTCATGATAGCCAATCCGACTGTTACAGATCTCTCGAGAAATGCACTCCATCCCTAGACATCGGACTTCTACAGCGACTTAAAGCCACCATAGTGTCAAGAAATACTGCCGCCTCCGCGATGCATAACTCCTTCAACCAGTCGTTAATCCCTTCTGACCTGGACCACGTGATTTCTCCTCATCTCGGAGGCTCGTGATCTCGCTTACCTTCACCCGCACCCCCAACCTTGCTGCCCAAAACGCCCTAATGGCCTCTCTTAGCCTGGCCATGAAGAGTTCAGAACCAGACGTCCATGCCAGGTTTCAGCTTCCCATGTCTCTCCGTTTTACTCAAGCAATAATAATGTTGTGGAGGGGGAATTATTAATGGGACATGGAAGGCAAAAGAAGTCAGAAGAAAACCAAGGAATGACCGGGAATTGAACCAGGACCTTCTGATTGCCGGTCAGATATGCCTCTACTACACCACCGAAACCAGGACATCCAAATCATGCTCTGAATGCCATCCTCATCTGCCACAAAATATATTTAAGAAAAACGTTTCCCCCCCCATAATTTGTACCCACAGGCCATGTACCTCCAAAGTCAGATTTTTTCTGAACTATGCATCCCAAAGTCAGTCAGAACATTTCTTGTAAAGGAAAGAGCCACACAAGATCTTGTCTTGAGTGGTACCAATTTTCCCATGCCCATCTCAAATTCTTCCTTCCGTTATTTATATTCATGGTCACACAATTAAGTATATTCCTCCTATCAGATAACATGCATAAATAAGGTAACAGTCATGACATATAGGTTCCATGATCTCAAACAAAAGGAACAAAAACATATAAAAATTAAATTTAATAATTCAGCGCAAGCCGACCCAAAGAAGCATCATAATAATTTTGTCTCTAGAGAGTCCGCAGGTCGGGTGGTGTCGCGGCGTTCGGTCGGGCCACAGCCATGTAGGACTCTAACCATCTGATTCTTCAATAGCGAAAAATGACTACTGTTTCACCCATGAATCATTTTTAATTTTTCTAAACCTCCCTGGAATGCCACACGGAAACAAAAAGCGCCATTGCCTTCTTAATTAAGGAATCTATTCCGATAGGATTCCAAATATATTCCTATAGGAAACTTATAGGTCCTATGAGAAACCTAGAGCATTCTATAGGATTCCTGTAGGAATCTCATGGACTCCATATAGGAATGCTAGCTTCCTAAAGGAAACCTATATGACTTGCGGGGACCCGAGCGCAAATTGCGTGAACAATGTAGCGGTGTTTCAGATTTTGCCACTAATACTTAATATTCTGATGGTGTCAGTCATTCCATGGAAGTTCTCCCAAAGGTATGCATATTAGCACCCGACCCACCCCGATTTTGATTACATGTGTCATGCAGGTTATTATGTCATGAAACCAGGAAATACCAAATATCAGCCTCATAAGAATGGGAGATCATATGCTATAGGTTGGTTAAAATTTAACGTCACCTTCTCATCCCCAATTTTGATTTCAATGTAACGCAAAAATTACTTATGTTAGGGTCTTACTAATGGTGTTACTTCGCTCACAATCGAACGAATAATCCAAAACCACCGCAACAATATCACTTCAGCAAAAAACCGCAAAATGAAATTAATCGGCTATAAATTTGACCTTTCAAACCTTTTAACTTTGTATGACCCCTCCCCCCCCCCCAAATAAAAAGAAAAGAAGTGGCATAAATCTTCCTGGGAAAGGTCAATGTCGCAGCTACTGATGCTCAGAGTTGCAAAAAATTACTATGTCTTATTCCTGCAATAATCTTTTGAATCATCTGATCCCTACCTTCTATGAGGCATTCTAGCTCAAGTGACCGAACTATTGGGTGCGTCAAGACAGTGTTTTGAGAAAATTCTAGCACTATGACCTCTCTGAGTTATGAAATGAATTCATAATTTCAGCCCTCTAGCGCAAACGGTTGTGAATATATTGAACCTCAAAGTTAGATCCCACAAAAGGGAAAGTGACCATATTATTGCTATAAGGGACTTCACTTGCAAAAGTTTCAGGTTTTCTATATGAATTGTAGCTAGAAATACAGGGTTTCCCTCGCCATTGTAGGATTTGATTTTGTCGTATCATTCAAAAATGTGTTTTGCATTTAGCAATCTTTGTTCATTATTACTTGAAGATGTCATACAATGGCAAATATATGTGATATAACCTTGATGTTTGTACTTTTTATCGTTTGACCTTCAACAAGAACAATGATATTTCAATGCTGGAGCATAGAGCTGTGGGTGGCTAAATTTTAAACAGTAAAACGACAAGAAAGGGTTTCAGGATGTTTAAAATGGCGACCATATCCAATTCTATTTCCCATATATTTTACTTGATTCAAAGAAACTTGTTGCATGGAAGGCAAAAAAAAGTTTTAATCTCATGTTTTAAAACAAAAGACCAATGAGTTTTAAACAATTCCAAGTGCTTTGAACAACAAATCCCCAGATTGATATAGGTGTTCCTGTCCACTCCCATGATCAACATTAGCTTCATGGCTTTAATCGTGAAATCCTTATCTCTGGGTTTATGTTGAAAGCAGAATGATCGGAATTGACTTGAGGAACCTTGATGAATCGAATTTGATTATTGTGAATAAAATTTAAAAAATTCCTGTAGGCACTAATTGTCAAGTGTGACAATTTTAAAGCTAATTTGCCATTTTGTAGTGGTGAAAATGATGCAGATTCAGAACAATTATTAAAGTGCACTTGTGGTAGGCTCTTCGTCAATCGCACCTCTGATTTCGGCGACAACATCTAGAGGGATTCAAGGCCTGTCCCCACTGCCGCCAAAAAATGCAGCTTTTTGCATTTTTAGCAAGGAAATAATATACTTATGTACCGAAGAAGAAGAAACGCCTAAGGAAACCTCGCTGGCGTGTGCTTCTTCTCCAGGACCATACACCAGCTCATGCTTCTCGGATTCAAACATTTATTTCCACCAATGTTGCTTCGAATTGCTTCGTTTGATCGGGTTCCATCTGCTTTTTACCTCTTCCCTCATTTATAAGGAAATTTGTGCTGAAAATATATTCAGTAGTGATGACGTTGACAGTTGGTCTGAAGACCAATAATAATATTTTTTTGTAATTGGTTCAAGAGCTGGAATTGCCCGGGCAAATATGCATTGTTGCTCCAGTATATTATGTCGAAAAATGAGATATAATTCATGTTCTTCAGTCTTCATCTTATCCCTTGGGCAGGAACATTTTTGAACGCCCATCGTATGCACAAAGGCAGTCTTTCCCCCCACAATTTTAAGTATTTCTCAGGATGGATGGGATGAAAATCATTACCAATTTTATTCATAGATGAGCTCTGGACAAGGTACAAAAGTAACAAAAATAGTTTATCCTCTCCCTTCGAATCAATCGAAGCCAAAGATAGCGCTTTCATCGACTCGACAAAATGGAAATGACGGAAATTTGAATGACGAAAGTCAATTCTGTCCTATTCTTCGTGCAGAAATCCGTCCAATTCGTCGAAATTTGATGGTTTATGCTTCCCTACTAGCTGTTTGAGGATCGACCAGGAGTTCTCGATCGAATTGAAGTAAGTGTTGCACGGCCAGTCGATCGTTTTGGGTACTTCCTTGAATAGGAACTTCTAATTTATTGGACTTGTGCGTTTGGGATCTTAGTTTTGCTTCAGTCGCAAGCGCCGACTGAACTGCCTGCTGGTGGTGCTATGGAGGTTATCTTGACGGATTTGAACATTGTAAGGGCCATCCATAATTCTCTCGAACGAATGGCAGGCGAGAAGGCCCATGGCACTGAAGCCACCCTACATCATAATCTTCTGTCTGTTCTTCGCGATTAGCTCGACCTCGCCTCTTGAATTTTTTTTTACCATCGACGAATCGTGTTTCTGAATAACTGATAGGAGGTCTCGTCAGTGAATGCTGTTGTGCTCTAATAGTTTTCCTTGTGTTGTATTTCCCACGGAACGCGCGCATCTTTATGCTTCTGTGTCAACATTGGCGTCACATGAATCAAAGTACTCTTGTACCCCATCCGTTTGAGCTAGCGTTATACCGTCCATCGGGACACGTGCCAACCTTGGTTCTGAAACAACTTTTGCTCCATTTCTTTCGCTGTTGTCTCACGATTTCGTCGAATCCACTGGACAAGTGCTGTGGCGCCAGCGGCGCTGATCTTGCGGAGTCTGCCACTACTGCGTCTGTTCTCCAATATGCTTGTTCTTAGATCTTGGCAATATTGTACTTGACATTCCGAACGGGGATCTTCGTCAGACAAGTAATTGTGGCAGGAGATCGATGGCTGTTGTTCCAGAAATGTAAACTAGGTGATGGCTTCGTTTTCGGCGAAATACGTAGAATTTCGTTATCGAGGCATTTTCATTCACTTCAAGAATGTTTACGATTGGCGGTTTTTGAAGCTGTACAGATACCTTTTCTCACCTTCCAGAAAGTTCTAGAAAGCAAAAGTATATGTTCCTATTTAAAATTTTTCCATAGGAAAAGTTCACAGTTCCAAACATGGGATTTCGTGCCATTTCCTAATAAATTCAGTGCATGAACCTTCATGATAAGTTGATTCTAAGAGAATCATGCATATGCATGATGTGGATAGAAAATAATAATGCATGAAAACTGGAAGTTAAAGGAAATGTTAAATCCTGTGTTTCTCGCATTTCTTACAGAAGAGATTGGAGAGGGAGATTCTGGGCGACACTCTCACTCTTATCCAGGCCGCAGCAGATCTGTTGCGAAGGCCCATTGTTCTTATTGGCGAAAAAAGCTCTTGTGAGTCTCACAGTTCATTCCTTCTCTTTCTCATCTCGAAATTGAAGATTTTTCAAAACGACAGCCCAAAACAAAGGAGTATGCCCACTTTCGCCCCTTCAACCAACATCAAATATATGTATATATTTGGAGAGGTCTTCCTTAGCCAAACCTAAAAATGTATTTTTTTTTCAAATTGGAACAATTTTTAAAGGTGGGTTCGGTTAGGGTTTGGTTAGCCCATTTTGGGCCTTAAATCGATTTGGATGAAATTAAGTTTCATTTAATCAGTTTCACTTGTGAACATGAACTATATCATTTTTATCCGAAAGTGAAGGGTTTCAAAAGTGCGGTTGGATTAGGTTTAGGTTATATTATTTTACTATTTGCAAATAGGACTTCCAATAAATGCCTTCTGTAGAGCCAGCAACTTAGAATGAATATAGGTTTGCCAGTAATCGGTGAGCTTTAGATGGGAATTGGAAAATCTCAAGAAAAAAGTTTTTTAATGTATTATTCATTATATTAGTTCATTATATTCGTAGACACATTGTGAGATTATACGATATACGATTCAATTGCATTTTATTCAATTTATTCTTTCTAGTCTGCATTTCCCTTGCATCAAAACTGCTGACAGTATTGTTATGATGGAAAACTCATCCAAAATAACTTGATCGTAATCTAACCTAACCTAACTTTTTCAAACCTTTCAGATTGGAGTATGAGTGTCATTTTATTACTCTGCAAAGGACATCCTTTCAAATGATATAAAATTCATTGAATTCGGTTTAAGGGCCAAAATAACGTTATATTGGGCATCCTCCTTTGATGAATGAACAGTATGGTCACATATTTTTCCTTAAGTCTGCAACAGCCACTGAACATGGGCACAATTACCATTTTTCTCGTCCGTGTCGCCGTGACGATGGCTTTGCGACTAATTTCTCGACCTCATAAGTGGGAGTTTAGGTTGAAATCCTAATGCTGGAAGGGGGGTCTTCTTGAGCGACAGTTCGCCTGGCTGCTTTCGAGTACTATCTGTTATCAATTGGGACAGCGCATAAGTCTTTTTTTGCTTCATGGTAGGGGGTTCTTTGGTTTTAAAGTACCTGAATGTCACTGGCTATATTGGCCCTAATAGCCTTTACAAAGTAATTGAGGGCGAAACGCTCGAATAGCATTGAAAAAGACATCACAGTCCATGAACACGTGACTATGGGATAAGTATGTTTCAACATGGGGCACAGAATATTGAAGCACTGCCTTCGGTGAAATGCCATATCAGCCTAGTTCTACGATCGTTTTATCCTCTCGTAGCATTATTTTGTTTCTGCATCCCAGTATAACATATTTTATAGCATGCATCTCGATCGGTTTCTAGAAGGAACATTTTTAAAGCTATGAAAAACCCACATTTTCATTTTCCCGCCCTTTGTGAGAAAAAATGGAAAGCCATCAACGTAAATGTCGCACACGTAATTTATTTCCGAGAATAATCTATCAAATCGTAATTAGCTCCATTTTCTGAACATTGTACAATAAATGCGTGCTTTATTTTATTCTATGAGAATTACAGTTTCTCACCTTTATTCCAAATACACCATTGCATAAAGAAACAGCAAAACTGGCTGTGGATTCCAATCTTGATTCGAAGGTCCTATCAAAACCCCTTCATGAGTCGTCTTTAAATATATCCTAAATCATGGTTAACAAAGAAACTTTCCAAACATAAGAAACTCTTCATGATCGCTATGGGGATGTCGAGCAATGAACGCGGGAAGAAAGGGCAATATCCACTCCAGCTGGGGAGATCGTTCTTTTCTACTTATTAAATGGTTTATTACATTTATGTAAGGCTAGCACACGGAAAGACTACCTCCCAGAGAGTCATGACTTTACTTGTACTTAGAGTTTTTTATTCATGCCTTGTGGGCATTACAACTTAACTACAATAACTCACGTTGTCATGATGTTATCTCTATTTCTTTACACTTTACCATTTTATGGTTGGTGTAACTTCTGGCCTATCACGCTTTTGCCCCTCAAAGACATAGGCAAGGTAGTCCATAGGCCTACATGCCTTTGCTTTTCACAGTTCATAGGCTCAGTGCCTGTTAGACCTATGAGCTTTTACCTTTCCATGTCATAAGCATTATGGTGCATTTCATGATTCCTTCATACAGTTGTTAGGCCGACAAACCTGTGCTATTCCAGGATCTTTTTGGGATGGGTTAAACAGCTTAACACATTGCCTACTTAGCATCTTACCATGTCCATCTGCCTTTCTGGCCTATGAATTAGTTGCCTTAGCATGAAGCTCTATGCCTACGAAGCTATGATTTTTTCCGCCATCAGCTAGGCAAAATGACTTGCAAAAGGACTCAAACGAGAATCTGAGCGGTACGCAAAGTGTTGGGTATGCGATGCGATCCGCCCGCGGAAGAGAACCATTCTGCAAGATCTCGACCCCTGAGAATGTCGAACGTTCTGTTGAGCACTGCTTGGCTTTGCCTTTCTCCTCTGCAAAATGAATACTTTGGCAAGGTTATTGTTATAATCATGTTACGCGTATGTTATTTGCGTATTTTTTCAGATGTAGCATGCTGTGCCTCAGCATTTCTTTGATGCATAATGTTCCATCATGAACTGTAGACCAATTTTTGGCAGCAGGTACTAGGTACTAAGGTACTTTGGCAGCAGGTACTAAGACTGTACTTAGTTGATGAGCAGTGAGAAAAAAGTACATATATGGGTAGAAAGCCGCAAATGCGGCCATTACCCGCTAGTCTTCATGTAAGAAGAATAGAAATGAGAGCCTACTGCCCTCCATCTTCGAGGGCTCCACACATTGATCTCCCAAAATACTTATTACAATGTCCATGAACTTTGGAATACAGATTGACCATGAAGTCCTCAAAAATTACAGGCAAAGTTTAATCTGAAATGGATCTGTTGGTGGAATACTATTTGGAAAATTGACTGAAACTTCGATTCTCCAGGATAAACATAGGGTGATTGAAATAGGTATTAGCCAGAGGTCCTTTTAACTTCATGCACTTATTTTGCTGTACTAATGAGAAAACAAATGCATTTGATGGTGATTTTAAGAATTCCACCAATTTCTTAATTAAAAGTAGTTTACCCAGACATATTTTTCGATGTGCTATCAAGGGGTCCATCGGAGGGGTTATTGAAAACTAGCAAGTTTGTTTGCCCGAAGGGCAAACAAACACGGTATGATCGCGCCTTCGGCGTTCCATTACCTTGTTAAGTGATTAATTCATTTATTATTCGCGAAATGGTGAACATGTATATCAAGTACGTTCCCATTGAAATACGTGACTTATGGGGACTAAAGTCTTGATTTTATCAAAATCATTACTTCTTTGATTTCTAGTGTGCCTAACTTGAAATATTTTCTTGTATCCCATTTTGTAAGGGTGGATAATACTTTTTGAAATACTTCCCTCCTATAATCTATGCTAAGGAGACATATTTCAAAAAGTAGGCTTTTTTCTGTACTCAGCCATCAAACAGGTACTTCTGAGGGAAGTTTAAATTTTCTGTCTCTGTTTCTCTGGATGAAAAAAAAAATCAGGAAAATGGGACTGAAAAAAAGTGCCCTGATGGGTTTTAATGGAAAATTTATTTCTTCTGAAATGTGGTCTTAGGGAACCCCATGCGAACCAGTTTCAAACGTATATGCTTCCCCTTTTTGCTGGCGGAAAATAGAAAATATGTACGACGAATTTATCACACATTCTGCCAGTAGCCCCAAAGAAATGAAAAATCTAGTGTTCCATGATTAAATTCTGATCTTTATTGCCAAAGGCAACTATTTCACATCATTTCCACATACTCCCCACCGATTTCAATGCATTTTTTCATGCGATGGATCCAACCAGGTGAAAAACCTCTTTTTTTTATATTTTTCCCGAACTGTTCGAGCACTTTGCAGCCGCCTCCAATTACGACTTATGGGCTAAAGGGAAACCTTTTGAGAAATGCCACATATTTGGAAACGCGACCCACCCAAAAGCTGTGTTCTGAGGAGACGCACAACAAAAGTTGAATTTTTCCTTAAATCAACATCATATCCGTTATGCGTGCGCCAGCTACTTTTCTATTTCTGCCCGATTCTATAGGATTAGAAAAATTATTTGAAAACGTTAAGTCCGCAATAAATATACCCCCAAAAATATTTTGGGAAATTTGCCATTTGACATTCGGGCTCAGTGCTTCAGCAGTTGCGTTCTTCCCAAAATTCAGCTTTCCATGTGC
The DNA here is from genome assembly GCA_905338385.1 of Darwinula stevensoni. Taxonomy (NCBI): domain Eukaryota; kingdom Metazoa; phylum Arthropoda; class Ostracoda; order Podocopida; family Darwinulidae; genus Darwinula; species Darwinula stevensoni. The sequence goes on from CAJPEV010002779.1 coordinate 9,221, forward strand.
CTACGTTTGATTGAATTAAAGAGAACTTTTTGAAAACATGAAACCCGAAAATGTGTGCCCCTATGGCATATACCACCAAAGTAGAATTTTTCCTGAACCCAGCATGTGAATAGCTAATTATGTCAGTCAGTTACGCACGATCTTCAATATCTAATAAAATAATTTTTTTCTTCTCTCAACTATCCATCAGGTTCTTCTTTGCCAAGTTTAACTTTCTTGCGCCCTCAATTTTACTGTATCAGAAAATTTGGATAAATGCGCCTTTAGCAAAACATGTGCCCTCATGCGTTGTAACCGAAAAGTATAATTGTACCGAAATCAATCCTCAGTGAACTGAATGACCACAAAGTTTCAATATTATACTTTTACCCTTTTCGCTGGTGAAAAATCATGTTTGGAAAAGCCGACCCACCCAAAAGCTATGCCCGGACGGGATGTACCATGAAAGATGAATACTTCCTCAACTCAATAATATCATGTCACTTATACGTGTGCCACGTTTCACCTTTCTATTTCTGTCTAATTCGCCACGACAATATTTTTTAAACAGCCCCCTCGAAGAAATTCCCCCAAGGGATGTATCGACACTGAACATTTTATTTAAGTCCTTCACATAGTAATATTAATGCAAAGTTCCAACTTTCCATGTTCATCAGTTTAACTGATGGGAAATTTTTTTTCTTAAAAACATGTTCCTTTGAAATTTGTGCTCCCAGGGCATTTACTTACAAAGTCTGAATTTTCCCGCATGAGAATCCCAATAAGTAGTTATTTACCAAGTTTCATCTTTCCACACAAGCTCAATACTCCAGGACAAAAAAAATATTTGACAACGTCCGCCCCGAAAAATATGCCCCCAGGGCATGGATCTAAAATTTTACATTTTTCCTAAACTCATCATCTCAGTAGGCGCGTACATGCCAGGTTTCAGCTTTCTATGTCTCTCCGTTTTATTCAAGGAAAAATAATGTTATGGAAGGGGAATGAGTAACGGGATACAAAAGGCAAGAAAAGCCAAAAAAAAGCCATGGAATGGCAGAAAATTGAACCTGGGCCTCCCGATTGCCGGTCAGGTTTGCTACCGCTACACCACCGAAACCGGGACAACCAGTCGAGCCTCTCCATGCCATCCCCATCCGTCACAATATATATTTCATAAAAAAAGTGTCCCCCAAGCCATGTACCTCCAAAGACGGATTTTTTCTGAACTCTCCATCCCAGTTGCTACGTGTGTACCAAGTTTCAGATTTCTAACATCTCTAGAACATGATTAGAATTAGCGTCAGTCAGTCAGTCACGATCGTCTATATATCTGATTGGAAAGAAAGTTCTCGGAATTTCATGAACAATTATTACAACCCAGTTTATTTAAAAGCAAAATCATCTCAATCATGAATGTAATCACCATTGGCCTCTATCACTTCACGCCAACGTTTATGCAAACTATGGATGCCATTCCAATAGAACTCTGGCGGCTGCGCTACGAAAAAGTTNGAATTGGCTGCCTTCTTCTTGATTCGGAAGTCATAAAGAAGAAGCAGGCGAACTTGCTCCTTAGTAAGAGGGTAGGGCTGGTTCATGGCTGGAAAGCACCAGGGCCGTAATAATATACGGTTGTATGCCGAAGGACACGACCTACTTATAAACACACGCAGAACATTCTAGCATGCTCTGGAAAAAAATTGTACTGGATATACAAGAAATTCCGAGAACTTTCTTTCCAATCAAAATATATGAGAGGGATGCTGTAGGAAATTTCTACCGGAAATTTCTACCCTTGTAAGAGTCGATCTCTCTGTAATTATTTCCAGAAAGTTCAGTAGGACACTTTCCTCTTTGCTGCTGAAATATTGGGTTGAAAAGAAAGTCTTGCAACACTTTCTAAAACAATTTATGAAAATTTTCAAATGAATGATAGGCGGGGCTTTGCATTTGTATATGCTGGAATGTTCTCGAAGCTTCTGCCCTCCGGGTATATAAAGTGGCTTCTGCCATTAGTTGGCAGCCATGGGTCCGATCGAACAAGCATCTCTTCCCCCCATCGTCTACTACGAGTTCCTCCAAGGACAGTCTGCGAGAGCCGCCGCGGACAACATCTGCTCTGCATTCAAGGGCAACGTCGTCCACTAGTCCACGGTGTCTCGATGGTTGAAACGCTTGGAATCTGGCGACACGACCTTCGAAGATCGACCACGCTCAGGACGTCCATCTACATTCGATGATGAAGCCATGCGGAACGCCCTCAACGCGAAGCCGAACACCACCACTCGCGAATCGGCGACTACACTTGGAGTCACCCGTATGGCCATCGGCAACCATCTGAACGACCTCGGCTATCGGAAGGTTTACTCGACATGGGTCCCTCATCGGCTCGGCGACTCTGACAAAGCAAGCCGTGTCGGTGTCTGCGAATCACTGCTCCTTCGTCCGCACAGAAAGGACCTTCTGAAGGAAATCGTTACTGGAGATGAGAGCTGGGTCCTCTACGTCAACCATACTCGCAAGAGTCAGTGGCTTCCACGAGTAGAATTGCCGCCACATGAACCGAAACCAGGGTTCCACAAGAAGGTTCTTCTCTGCTGTTGGTGGGATTCAGAAGGAATGTTGTACTATGAGCTCCTGCCAACCGGTACCACCATGACTGCCGTCGTCTACGCTGCTCAACTTCAGAAGTTGGCTGGCGTCATTCAAAAAGAGCGTCCCAAACGCGACAAAGTTCTCCTTCTGCATGACAACGCTCGTCCACATGTTGCGAAAATGACTCGCCAGACAATTTCGGAACTGGGCTGGGAAGTTTTACCCCATCCAGCGTATTATCTGGACTTGGCCCCTTCCGACTTTCACTTGTTCCGGGCCCTCAAGAATCACCTGCGGGACAAGGCCTTCGACGATCGAGCACAGCTCGAAAATGATGACGGCCGTTTCTTCGTTTCGCAATCGCCAGAGTTCTGGGCCAAGGGCATTGAGCAGTTACCTGTGCGTTGGGAACATGTCATAGACAACAATGGTCATTACATTGTAGACTGAAATTGCATTTCAATAAAGTTGTAAAATTTTGAAAAACTTGCGCAGAGACTTTCTTTCCAACCCAATATCTGCCAAAATATCCACTTGCTCCAACGGTTTGACGTCAGTGACTGACATCTGCACCTGGCCTTTGTATTTGAATAATCATTACTCAATCAGCATCAATTAATGAATTGCGTGGATGAAAGTGAGTACCCCGTTGAAGACGAAAATTATAGTTTCGAAATTTATTCAAATAGTAGTGATTCGGATATGATGATTATTCAAATACAATACTTTCCTGTGCATAAATATGCAGCTCCTGTGCAATATGATCTGCAAAGGTCGTGAGAAAGAGCGTCTTGATTCTGAAATGTTATCGATAGTGTACCTCGTTCTGCCATAAATACTGTTACAAGATGTACAAGTTCCTTGCATTCTATTAGAATGATCTGGAATATTGTAACCTGGTAATCCTGCAGTGTATTATCCAACATTTTTTTTCGCAACATTTGGCTGCTGTGTTGCGTGCAGTAAATATAGAGTTTGGTGACAATGAGAATCGCATATCAGTGATTGCCCTGCACAAAGTGGGTCAGAAACCTGCAACCATTTTCAAGACTTTGCAGCCACTTGGAATCAGTCGGCAGTTTTGTTAACGAGCTATCAAACCTTCCAATGATACTCATGGAGTAAGAGACCGCCCTAGATCTGGACGTCCACGCACTGCCAGAACACCACGAGTCATCAAAGCAGTTAACAACACGATTCGGCGAAATCCTCTCCGCAAGCAGAAAGTGATGGTCAGGGAAATGGCCATCTTGAAAGAAGCATGTCTCGGTTGATTAAATCAGACTTAAGGATGGGTGCTTACCGAATAAGCACAGAACACTTGCTGACTCCATCTCTGAAAGAAATCAGGAGGTGGAATCCAAAGTGTTGCTGCAGTGGAACGCGCAAACAGGCACCACAAAATCCTTTTTACTGATAAAAGAAAATCTTCACATATGAAGAAAAATTCAACCGCCAAAATGACCAAGTGTATGTCCACAACTCTCGGGAAGCTGCAGAAGTCATCCATATGGTGAAGAGAGGTCACCATCTTGCTTCCGTCATGGTTTGGTGGGGGTTAGCTGTGATGGTGTCACCAAGCTGCATTTTTGCGAGCAAGGAGTGAAGACATCGGCGAAGGTGTACCAGGAAGACGTCTTAAAAAAGACAGTGAAGCCTCTCAGCCAATGTTCAATGGGGGCAAATGGATCTTCCAGCAAGACTATAGCTTCTCACAAAGCTAAGACAACGCAAGAGTGGCTAACCAACAATGTCCCAGAGTTCAAGTCCTCAGATTGGTCATCTTGAACCCTATGGACTACAAATTATGGGCTGTGTTGGAGTTGATGGCCTGCCACAGACGACATCCAAATATTGAAAGTCTTAAGCGAGCCCTTGCAAAATCAGCAGCCAATATATCAATGGATTTGGTGCGTACTGCGATCGATGAGTGACCTGATGGTTTAAAGTCATGTGTGAATGCCAGGGGTGGATATTTTGAATAATGTTTCTGTAATGTGTTAGTAATTATGTAGGGAAATAAATGCTGTCAGCGAATACTGCGCATGGTTTATATTAACAGTTAGTGCAAAAAAAAACCGAGTAACAGTATTTACAGTATGACAGGACTAAGTATTTTACTACTGTCAAATTATATATTATGATGGTTACTAGTTTGATGTATGTTTTTATGACTGAATTCATATGGTGTCTTTGCCCTACAAGTTTCATGTCTCTAGCTAGTAAATTTTTCTTTGAAAAAGACTATATTCGACACAGCAAGAAATAGGCAGTTCCTGCCATTTTAAATATAGCTGCCATGTCATGTGGAGGAGTTTAAAGGACTGAAGGGGTTAATAGGTACCCATTGGCCTATAAGGAACTCTCTGAGAAATATTGATAAGTATTACAAATTCACTTTATAAATGTATCTTGTCATTAGAGGTAGTTCACCAAACACCTAGACATAATATACCATAACTAGACATAACTAATGACAAAATGACAAGACTAAACGCTCCACATAGCAGCCGCTCGGACATTGTACGTCTTGCGCACTCCCCCCTCCCCTCCTCACGGGGGTGTTGACACCTACGAAACGGACTTCTCCACAGGAACGTGTAAACCGTCCTCGCGTATAACCCTTGGAGTCTCCTTTCATTTCGCTGAAGGAAGTATGACTTCCTCGCAGAAGTAAGTTCTCTGCCCCTATATTTATCGGGATCCTGACTACTTTATCAATTGGAACCCTGTCCTGATATATTGACCGACACTCATTTCCCATGGTGATCGTGACCCTGTGCGTATCGTCTAAGTCCAACTCCTCCACTTTTCATATAGACCTATGAGTATGAATGAAAAATACGGCAAAGAAAGGAGATGGTTACGACGTGGCCGACGTCGTCCTTCCGATTCAGGGGTAAGCGCTCTTGCTCCATACAGGTATGATCCCGCCGTTTTCATCCTCTGGAGTCTCTCTTCTTTTGGGTGCGCCGAGAAATAAGAGGATGTGGTTGCGATTGATAAAGGGGCCGGGACTCCGATACATATAAGGGCGGAGATCTCATCCCGGCGAGGAAGTAATCCTACCTCCAGGGATGAAAGGGGACGTTTTATACGTACCTGCGGAAAAGTACGTATTGGAGATGTGAACAAACCTTAAGTATGGAGGGGGGGCGTGCATGGCACTACTGAACTTGGCTTGGGTTCGGTGGTGTGACCACAATTGACTGGCAATGAGACAGCCCGGATTCGGATCCCACCCGCTCCATTGTTTTCTTTCGTCCTTTTATGCCATCTGAACTTTTCCCCCCACCCTCGAATATTACTTGTTTGGTCACCTGGATCACTAATGGGATGGAGTTCAAAGTCATCTCTTACCATCAGCACCAGATCCTCAGACTCAGCAAATGAATAAGTCTGTTGAAATGCCTGTGAATTCAAGGCACAGATGTTCATAATTGCTTTCCATAGGTATCCGTCCGTAGGAAGTAGGCCAAGTTCCCACAACTCTGCCACACTGAATATTAACTATCATAGCCTTTGCAAACACTGCACAACGCAGTCCATTGTCACTGCAGAATCATAAAAGCGAATAAGGTTCAATGCAGCATTCTCCCAGGGAATGTTCCAATTCAGCCACAATGAGATACACTTATGGCACTCAAACCTTTGAGTCAGAGGCTACATTGGAAGTGAACCATGAGCTGGAGACGTACCTGGTCCTCACAATAAGTGTCTGACACTGCCATTGCAAATTGCTCTTAACATCTACGCTGCTTGCCTCTGTAGAAAGTACGTAAACAATTCCGATGTTTTTCTTGTGGGTGCTGATAAATATTCTCATTTCATTTTGACAATTTTGACAGTTGTGTAATGCGTTTGAATGCAGAAAGGACCAGCCAAATCTGGTACAATATGCAGTGAAGGATTACTATCTAGGATTAGGGAATCAACAGTGATTCAATGCTGATTCAATGCTATGTACTACAAGGGAAGGGATAAACGACAGGTTGAAGGAGCTATGTATCGTGGAGGAGGCAGTTTTTCAGGACACTAGGAAGGCTCTGAGGCATTATAAAAGTCCGATGGCTAGGGTACATTTCTCGAAAGAGGGAGTTGCAGCAGTAAAATTAGCTATCATGAATGAAATGGAGCCGTTTTTAGGGTTATAGGTGTATGGGGTAATGGATCACGAACAAGGGACAGCCACTAAGTGCCGCTTTAGACTGCCGCGTACTGGTATGCAAGAAAGGCAGAGAAGAGTGAAATGTTTCTGCACGAATGCACGCAGCTTACGTAATAAAATGAAGGAACTCAGGTGGAGAGCACTTGATAAAGGTTTCGATCTTATCGAAATAGCCGAGACTTGGGGTGGTTCTCACATTTTGGATAAGGAATTCGAGATGGAAGTGTACCACATCTTGCGGAACGATAGACCCAGCAGAAAGCGGGGATGAGCCATGTACGATAGAGAAGAACTGGTTGTTCGCGTGAGAGATCTCACCTCGGCTAACTGTGGCGCAATTGAACACATGGTGCGAGAAAGGTGTGATAATTGGGAAGATTGTGTTAGGAATTTACATTGGGCCCCCAAACTCTCCTTGTGAAGACAAAGCAGCTTATTTTGCACTGATGCGTAGGATCAGCGAGATCTCGAAGCAGGTATTGCTCTTCACATATGTTCCCTTACGAAAGGATCCCATAGGATCCTATACGATTTTTGATACATGAAAATCTCATAAAATTCCTTTTCCTATATGATTCCTGTAGGATCCTATAAGAATCCTATAGGATCATAAAGGAACTCTATGGGATTCCTATGAGAATCCTATATCATGCGCCATGCAAGGGAACGGATTAGTCTTCGATCCATGAACATCTTTTTTTGCACATCAGCTGCATTTGACTTTTTCTTAAAAGTTATGACCAAGCAAAATTAGATTGTTACAAGTCACCATATAACTTTGCTTCACCACATCTTTTGAAAGGGCTCTCGGCAGCAGCTGATATTTGGCAGAAAGATTCATGGGCCTAAATGGTTTTTTCCTCATTCTTAAAAAATGGCAAACCAAGTAAGTTAGTGGCGCTGCGGTCGACATCAACGCCCTCTATCGACATACAGCGCTAGCTTGCAGCATGAAAAATATCATACTTCACTTATAAACCTTTTTGCCATATGGCTGCTGAATCTCACTGTCCTTGGTTAGGCCAATCAAAACCGGGTGATGATTTCATGATGAACCTGTACTTGTAATAATGCCAACTTAAATAAAATATTAAATAGAATAACGTTTCTAAATGCACGTAGTTGCTTCTCAAGTCATGTCCATTCCTCAAAATCAATTTTAGAACTGTCCCCCCTCCCAAAACATGATCCAGGTGGTGTAAGGTGCATGATAATAAATCCTGGTTGAGATGACAAGTTGAAAATGGTAATATTAGGTAATACTTAATAAATAAGTGCACATATTGGGCACTGACACCTCCAATAAACCAAACTTGTAACACTTCGTCAAATGGCGCATATTATGCCCCTTCTAACGATACCAAATTTAAGATTGGCCCTCAATGGATCGATGAGATATGACTATTTGACTGGAACAGAGCCCAAGGATTACGGCTGCCACTCACGAGCTCATGTAGGCTGACGGCCTGAAGGTCGATCGTTCTATTTTGAGAAACTTTCTCTGAATTTACGTTTTTTTATTATTCATCACATACACATTTGCAAATGACTGCGCAAAATTATATATTCCACAGATTGCCATCAGTATGTGTGATGCCGAACTAAACAAGTCTGACTGTAATGACATACAGGTTCTGCTTGAAAATTTGACTCAAGATGAAAGGGAGATTTTTGCCCGGAGAGTTTTACTTCGGCACCCAGCAAGATTCAGCAGATGCACTGTTTGAAAAAAAAAACCATTGAGACGATTGCTTTTTGCGCTATGCCGACCGCCAGAGATTTTATTGTGCCCCATGGAAGACACACATTAAGAGAGCTTCCATGAAGGACCGTCGGTCGCTGAAACCAGTCAAGCTGTTCCATCAAATGAAATATCGGTACTACTGCTACAGTCAAATAGTCACATCCCATCGATCCATTGAGGGCCAATCTCAAATTTGGCATCCTTAGAAAGGGCATAACATGCGCTTTTGAATAAATCATTGGAACGAAGAATTCCAGAGGTGGCAAGTGTCACTTTTCAAGATTGAACATGATGAAACCGTTCAGTCTTGTGGAATTTCTTGTTGAATCTTTGAAGGATATTGTCCATAATCAATTTAAAGATGGCGATTTAGCAATTAAAATGACACCAGAATGAAGTTTCTATCTTATTTAGAAGATAATTTATTGCAGAAACATTTTCACAATTCCTGTGTGGGAACAGGGAGCCTAATATTGGCGCCAGTCAAATGCATATATCAGGAGATTGGCGAGAGATATGACAATTTGGCTGAAATTGGTTTATTTAAATCGATTCCGCTACATGTATGGCTATTTTAGTCCCATTCGGTGCTGGTCAAGCATACGGTCTGGTCGAATCTGCGTGGAATGACCCTTTTTGGCACTTTCAACATTTTCTCCATTTCACCACATCATCATTCGATATTTTCTTCTCCCAACCATTCTGCCCCGGAATTTATTGTGACGCCGATATTCTTGCCATTCGACGAAAAATGTTCGACCTAGGATCCGAATATTTATCAAATAACACTTAGGTTTTGAATAACCAGCCTCTTTCACATGTTTTAGGTTCATGAAACACATTTCTCTTTGTTGCATTTATTCAGCGCATTTATTCAAATAAAAATCCCAGAAGGCAGGAAGGGGAAGGGACATACTTGCTGAGAAGCGTTCCCCAGCATCAGGTCTAATCATAGATGGCAACACCCCTAGTGCACATAACATTGACACAGCATGGATTCAATGTTATGTATTATTAGGGACCATACTACTCATCATTCGTGTGATCATGTGTTGAGGCGTCGAAGGGGAACCATGAAGAGAGATTGAAGGAAAGAAAATAATGCTTCATGTTGGAATTTTGGAAGAAAATGCTTCAAGGAGTGGGTAATGAATATTCATGGAAAATTAGGAATCGAAATTTGGCCCACAAGAAATGCATCAGTCCTTTTTTAATTGTCCTAAATTATTTATTCATCCCATACCTCTTACCGACACTGTTAAAATTGATTAGTTATCCAGACGGATTTTCTGGTTAGGGATGGCTGAGGTTATTCAGAAATGCTCAAATCATGTGGCAGTCATACAATTTCTAACGTATTTTCAATGCTTATATTACATACACTTGTGCGCATAAGAAGCACTGAATTTTTATTCAAGTTCATTCATAGGTAAACAGGATCATGTCTGGGGATTTGGAATTGCATGTAGTGACATTGTTTTTTACCTGAGTCATTCCATGACAATGCGCGCACAAAAAATCGCAAATTAGCACCCGACCATCTCAGAATATAATGAAACGTTTCATGCAGAGTAATTAATTCCGAAAAGTCGAAAATGTACAATTTCAGCGCAATCAGGTCAGTTGGTCAGATGCTCTAGGGTGGTCAAAATGTAGGGTCACCTAACCTCCGATTTTGGTATCCCTGTGATTAAAAAAAAACAATTCGTTCTAGAGCCGTGACTATGGCGATCGATTCACTGGAAATCGCCTGAAAAATTCAAAACAATTGCGTTAGAAAGAAAGTCTTGCAACAATGCGAAATTTTTTCAAAATTTTATAACTTTATTGAAATGCAATTTCAGCCTGCAATGTAATGATCATTGTTGTCTATGACATGTTCCTAACCCACGGGTAACTGCTCGATGTCCTTTGCCCAGAACTCTGGCGATTGCGAAGCGAAGAAACGGCGGACATCATTTTCGATTTGTGCTCGATCGTCGAAGGCTTTGTCCCGCAGGTGATTCTTGAGGGCCTGGAACGAGTGATAGTCGGAAGGGGCCAAGTCCGGAGAATACGCTGGATGGGGTAAAACTTCCCAGCCCAGTTCTGAAATTGTCTGGCGAGTCATCTTCGCAACATGTGGACCAGCGTTGTCATGCAGAAGGAGAACTTTGTCGCGTTTGGGACGCTCTTTTTGAATGACGCCAGTCTACCAAGAGGCCAGGTCAAGTCAAGAGTGAAGTCAAGATAGTTAGTGCCATCAAGAGGCGATTTCGCCCATTTCGATATCACGTATCGAGGTCGAGCGTTCCTTAATTTTAGGGTAGGCCTAACCTTCTTAAAGCTTAATATTTTTGTATTTTTTTTTTTTTTTACTATCCTAGTTGCTTACTGTCCAGTACCTAACGTCAACATTGCCCCCCACCTTTTTGCCTGTCCATGAAAGCATCTAGTTTCTTCTTAAAGATAGTCACAGAAGGGGCAGCCA
>CAJPEV010002779.1:29109-39168 GCA_905338385.1 Darwinula stevensoni
CATACGACGTTTCACTTCTGAGTAATTGTTGGTCGCTGAGTACAACCTCACACAATCCACCTTCTCTTCCAGACTCAATCGCTGCGCCGCCATCTTGATATGGACGATCCTCATGATTCGCGCCTTTTTCGCATCCCCTTGCTCACATAACGCGCGCAATTTGTATTGCGTCAGTCGCGCGTGACGCGCACACGGCGCTTTCAAAGATTGTATATATTAATCTGGGCCACCCTGTATATTAGATGGAGAATACGGGAGAAAGGGGCTGCCATGTTGTACGGAGGTCGATAACGCCCGGTTTCCTTGGAACAGTGAACGCCAATACTATATCCGTATTCCCGCACAATAATACTATCCATTGTGACTCTGTTAAGGGGTTACGTCCCATCCGCTATTTTTGGCTTGTACTATATACCCAATCGCTCCACTATAAACTAACTATGGACATAACATAGTGAGCCGCATCCCTTCCATGTTTGGCCGACGGAGTGAGAAATTCAACCTGTTTTGGAGAATGATGGGTTACCAAATAATCGTGGTATTCGGCCGCGCCCCTTTTCTAACCCAACTAACCCATCATTCTTCAAAACCGGTTGAATTTCTCACTTTTTGCCTTTGACACCGAACAGGGGTTGGAAAAATCATAGTCCACTAACCTTGTTAGAGCTATGACAGGTCTGACCGGTTTAGGCTCATAACCTAACCTAACTCAACCTGTCCTAAAAAATTGGACGTGAAATAAGAGAAAAAATACATATTCCAATCATATACATTTATTAATACGATTCCAAGGAGAACGTACGGTTACGCTTCAGTTTGGTGCCCGTGGATATATATCCTTGTGTATGCCAAACCTGAATCCCGCAGGCACTAAACTGGCGTTGAGCCAAAGAGAGTAGAGAGGGTAGGGGAAACCAACGAAACTCGTACTATTTTTCCGTCCGATTATCATAACCTGCATTTCTCGGAGACCATTTTGGCCAACCTAGGGGGCGATCACGTGGTTCCACCCACTCTGAAACAAGCGGTTGTTAAGGGTTAAGTTGTTTTAAGAACACATCTTCAGCAACGAAAAAACGTGTGTATATGTCACCCCAAAATGTTACACACTGAAAAGCAGCGTCCTGATTTTCCATTCCATTGTGAAACCAATAATAACGTGCTCTCAATAACCTTTCAAGAAGTAAGAACACGTTGGAGGGCTAGCACCAAGCATTCACTCGGCTGGAATCGCTCATCCGTCAACTCAGAAGCTGCATAAATAGCTACATTAGCACGCAGCATACATATATCAAACCACAACTGTCATTTTCTTAACGGTTACATTTTCTCCTGTGAATTTTAATCTGGCAAAATGCTGTCCTCGACATTTTGTCTTGCAAAAATTTATCTCCTCACGCTTTTTCGCTTCTTCACGAGAATATTCGTCATTGTAGAGAAAGCAGATCCATCCCTCTACATTATGGTATGAAGAAAGGGCTCGATTACGATCATAATCGGCTAAATTGTTTCTTGACGAATGTGCGTAAGGAATTAGTTGAGGTGAAAGAAGCAAGGAGTCGCTCATGATGTCATCGGAATTATTGAGATTTGGCGAGAGCTTGAACAACATGGATAAGGAATTCGAAATTCGAGGATCCGACACTTGGTGTTAGAATGGGCTCTAAAGGGATGGTGATGTGTTCGTTGGTCTAGCAAGACCCAGAGAATATCTGTCATCATGCTGCAAGCTTCGGATGGTTTGCCAGATCACCTTGATAACAATGCAGTAGTCAAGCTCTATTTCTTCGCGGAACATCTTTCGATTCGGCTACAGCTCGAGCAGCAGTTTCTCGCGTGTTGCTATAGCACGTCTCATATTAGGACCTTGGATTCCACGCCCTTCCGTATCACTGGGATAACATGCCTTCATTTCAAAATCAAGAAATGATCGCCTGTTTTTTTTTAGCATGCCCTACATTTTCAAAACCGAAAATTTTCAGCTATTCATGCTATAGCAAACCATCACGCAGCTTCGACCACCATGCAACATCGAGGCCCCGTCCCCCACATTCTCCCAGAATAGTGGAAACATCAGGTTGATCAAAGCAACACCAATTTGTTAAAGCGCCTTACCAGCATGCACAAAATCGCCTCTAAAGTGTGTGGGTGAGAGGAATTCCGAATGTGTTTCAATACCAGAACAGTAGAACTTTCACCCCCGCCAATTCCTCCTTATAGGCATGACTGTATTGATGCTTGAACGCATTTTCGAATATGTGAATTCGCTGAACGTATTACACACAAATATAAGGTTTTCATGCGATATTGTGAGATCCTGCAGCATCTGTTTTTTCCCCCAGAGAAATGGAGGGAGGGAAATCACATTTTAATTAATGCGGAAGGAGTTCGAATGCCCAATGTCGAATGACAGATACCATTTGTAAGTAACATTATGGTTACTGGTGTGAGTTTCAAGGCATGGTTTAAAGAATCACTTGCTGCAGAGGGACTATATTTCTGCCGGTGATGAGATGAAATGGAATGTTGGCGTGATTGGCTGATTTATGACCCCTATGCCAAAAGTGATTCTCCCTTTCCGTCCTTCCTGCACTTTCTAGAGCATGGACCATGGTTGCCTGTTCAGAAACTTCCACAAGTTTTTGGAGGGCGTCGGCTCCCATCCTCCCTCAAGAAAATCATATTCCGAGGAAAGGTGGCAGTTTCTTGGGAAATGCATACTGTATCAATCTTATGGAGTCTAGACAGGCACTTTGCGGGATTAGAAACTCTTACCAAAGGTAAATGAAGATTGCTTCCTTCTCACTCGTTCTCTTCCCTTTTCCACCCTCCCCTTTATCTTATGATGTTCCCCAAGTGATTGTCTTTCAATGTAAACGAGTGATACTATTTGTTCACGCCTAAGTCATAGCTGAAATCCACGTGAATACCATCAATACAATAGGGGAGGTCTGCGTCATCTATGACTTTGGCGTCACCATGATGTCTTGGATATAATATCCAAAAATCTCCATGAATCCGACACGAACGATGCTATATATATAGTGCATCTTTCAGAGATCGGAAGGCTTTCATTCTTAATTGCCTGTCATGTTAGAATTTTCAGCACTAGGATATATTCTGCCATCTCAGCCATACTTTGTAAGTTTGCAAACTGTGAATAAGTTCTTCATCATTGTACTCTGAAGTTGCCACTATTCCAGTATTATTTTTTGAGTGCAATGCCTCTTACAGAGTGCATACATTTCATAATGTTATCATACACTTTCCCCCTAAAGTAACCCACCAGAACTTTGAGGTGATGGCTTGAGCTGAATATTTACCAGAAGCATGATTGAATGGGTCCTCAGAATGCCTCTTCTAGAGCCAGGAAGCAGCTGGTGCTTCATAAGCAGTTTCACTCGTGTCATCATATCCAACTGTTTCTTGAATTAGGGATTTGAACCTGAAAATATTGACAATATCACTAAATAAGGTTTCTCATTCTGTGATGTATCTCTCCCCTTTAACTTTGAATTATACTGTACTAGCGGCCTGCGTCCGCTACGCTGGTCATCTAATGAGCGGAAATTTGAAAATGTTTACAGAAAGATATGAAGCAGTTCGGTTCAAATAAACATTTACAATTTTCCTTTGCTCAAGGACTGTGGTAGACATATGGTACACATCACCATTGGTTTGGAAACAATATGGGCCATTTTCAGGAACTTGCTCGACTTCAGTACCAAAGGAAGCAAACGAATGCGCCGCACAGTACTGACGAGCAAACTCGTGAAAATGCCTCGCCGCCGCATCATTATCAGTGAGCAACACATGCAGAGCCTCAGGCTAATGTGTGAGTGGCGGCAGGAACACCTTTCCGCTGTGGCAGCAACTGCGAAGCAAATGCCCCCTTTCTGCAGCAAAATGTACAACCAGACAGCGCTCGTTGCGCCATACTACAGTCATTCGACCAAAGTCATGAAGCTGGGCTGGAGCAGTGTTAGGGGTACCCGCAACAGCTGCTCGTTAGAGAGTATGTCGAGCTGGACGATTGCGCGCTGCGTTCCTTGCCTCGAGTTGCTCAGCAGGCTGCGCGGCTCTCCGATTCCTGCGCACATCATTCGCTGCCTCCCGCTCTTCTGCGGTCAGCTCGGCCCTATGCTCCCTACATGCACCATTCACTGCTGCGCGCTGTTTATCACTTATTCTCGCCCAACAACCACCACGGCTAACATTTCCCAAAGTACTGTTTTCTGCAGTTCGCACCGCAATTATGGTGGCAAATGTGTTTTTGCGCCAGCATCGATCGTTTCATCTGCGGCGACTGCCTCATCGCCGTCCAGTGCAACCTCCACCAACACTTCTTCGCGTTTAGCCATGCCATAGGGAAGATTCTTGACGGGAGGAGCGGCCGTTTGCGCAACATGTGAAACAAAGAATTTGTCATTATTTTTTACTTCGTCAATCGTGGAAACTTTAAAAAAAATCGGCCATGACATAAAACGATAACAGAAAAACATTGCATAATTGCGATGGCGCAAACTGCCACTCTTCACCTTAAAACAAAAACTTGGCAGGGAAACAATGCATCAACAAAGAGTGTATTCAAATGGAAAGCCAGCAGTCAGATGGTGAAAACATGACAAGTATTCACAGCGAGCTATGTCGATCAATAAACGAGCGTCACTAAGTATGTAGCCTATGTAGATAAGACGCCAAAGCCTATAGCCTAGAATGGCATAATCGGAAGAAGGCGTCCAAATTGGAGAAATTCAGGTATTTACCCCCGTATGTGTGGAAATTCTAGCTGCTGCGGACGATGGACTTGCGCATGACGATTTCTCGGTTGAATTTCTTCTTCATTTGTCAAGTGGTTTTCGTTACGTTCTGGCCGAATTCGGAATAGCGCCAAACAATTGATATGCGATTATCATTAGTCAAACGCTCAGTCAGTCATTTTCCTCTGACTCTTTTCCATTGGAATCAATCTTGTTGGGAAACAAGATCCATCATACACACGACAGACAACGAGACTCAGCGCCGCAGGCGTGTATTCGAATGCTAACGTCTTTAAATCACCCCCGAAAAAGGAATTCTAATTTCGTATTAGGAGAAAAGATACCATCGACAAAAATTCGGACACTTTTTTATTATAAAGAACGAGTAGTGTATATACTCTTTCGAATGGAGTAACCCTTACGTAAATCCCCCTGTAGTCCACCGGGGGACTATCCAAATCCTCCAAGGGATCCGCATGTGGACTGACAGTTAGCCATGTGGAATAGTGTGGACTTATAGTGGACTGGCCAGTATACTTAACGAGTTCTTCGCTTCCGTTTTCACTGTGTAATCCGACTCGGCACCGACTTTGGAGGAGGTGACCTCGGCGCGCATCGAGGATATTTCCATCACCGAGGAGACGATCCTAGGATATGATAGGGAAGTTAAAGGTGGGCAAGGCGACCGGCCCCGATGGGATACATGCGAGTCATTAAGGAAACCGCGAGGGAAATATCGGCTCCGCTAATAATAGTATTCGAAAGCAGCTTTTCGCGCGGGGAAGTACCGAAGGACTGGAGACTAGCAAACCTCGTACCGATCTTTAAGAAGGGCGAAAATAGTCATCCAGGAAATTACAGGCCGGTAAGTCTCACGAGTATCCCAGGGAAGATCATGGAGAGCATACTAAGGGACCATCTCTTGGATTTCCTCGAAGGAAACGCGCTCATTCGGGACTGTCAACACGGCTTTAGGAGGTGTCGAAATTGTCTCACCAATTTGCTCGAATTCCACGACTGGGCGACGGAAGAGAGGGATAAAGGGAATCCCGTGGAAATCGTCTATTTAGATTCCGCGAAAGCTTTCGATACCGTTCCTCACAAGAGGTTGCGGGTTAAACTGGAGGCGCACGGGATCCAGGGTCGGTCGAGTGAGTGGATCAGTAGTTGGTTCGCAGGACGAGAGCAACGGGTGATGATAAATGGGGAAGCGTCGAAGGAGGTCGGAGTCGCAAGCGGTGTCCCTCAAGGCTCGGTCCTTGGACCGCTTCTGTTTTTGGTTTACAAAAACGATTTGGATCTCGGCGTAGAGGGTAAGATAAGTAAATTTGCCGACGACAACAAGGTAGGTTTTACTATAAGGGGGGAGGCGGATAGGGCTCGAGCCAAGCGAGATTTAAGTCTTTTGGACGAGTGGAGCAAGAAATGGCTCATGAGGTTTAATAAAAGTAAGTGTAAAGTTCTCCACGTCGGTCGAAACAACGGTAGGTCTCTCGACACGTTCGGCGATGTTAAATTGGATGAGACAAACGGAGAGAGAGATTTAGGAGTTTCTATTGATGAGGACCTCAAGTTTTGCTCGCACGCGCAAGCGACGGTGGCCAAATGCAACAGGATTCTAGGTTATATTCGTCGGTCGATTGCAAGTAGGACATCTCACGTTATTCTTCCGTTGTATGCGGCGCTGATTAGACCCCAGTTGGAATATTGCATCCAGTTTTGGAGACCTACAAATGAGGGCGATCTGTTGGCGCTCGAGGGAGTACAGAGGAGGGCCACTAGAATGATCAAGGAGGTCAGGGGACTATCATACAAGAAGCGTTTAGAAGTGTTGGGACTGTACTCGCTCGAACGAAGGTTAAGGAGGGGCGATCTCATCCAGGCTTTCAAGATTATTAAATGAATAAATAATGTCGAGTGTGGTAGGTTTTTCCAGTTTGATGACAGCAAGAGAACGAGAGGTAACCGACTTAAGTTGCTTGAACCCCAGGTGCGGCTCAGGTCGAGGCAGGAATTTTTTACTTGCAGAGTGGTGAACGCGTGGAATGCGTTAGATGACGAAGTAGTGGCTGCCCTTTCTGTGACTATCTTTAAGAAGAAACTGGATTCTTTCATGGACAGGCAAAAAGGTGGGGGGCAATGTTGGCGTTAGGTACTAGACAGTAAGCAACTCGGATAGTCAAATAAATATAATAAAAAAACAAAAACAAAACAAAACAAAACAAAAATACAAAATTATTTAGCTTGAAGAGGGTTAGGCCTACCTTAAATTAAGGAACGCTCGACCTCGACACGTGATATCGAAATGGGCGAAATCGCCTCTTGATATCACTAACTATCCTGAAATCCTGATTGTTTTGGACTGATGTGGACAAGTCCACATGTTGACGAGTCCACAGGGGGACTAATGTGGACATAAGTGTCGACTCTATGTGGATCCTCCACACACATTACTCCACATGTGGATCAAATGTGGATTCATCCAAATCCTCTGTTGGACATAGGGTAGTCCACATGTGTGGATTTTCCGTCAGGGAAACCACGACCCAATCAAATCTAGCATTACGAAGTAATTTATTTTCAAAAGGTGGGCAGGACTCCTGACAGACCCCGTAGCGATTACCATGGACAGAGTGAATCCAAGAGTAAATTAAAATCATACCAATACTTCATGGCCCAACCTATGGCATAGTCTTGTAATTGTTGCCCGTTAGGCCACGGATGAGAGACAACCATTCACTGCTTTCAGCCACTTTCATATTGCACTAGCGGCCTGCGGCCGCTACGCTGGCCGTCTAATAGGTGGAAATTTTGAATAGTCAATTGTGAGCATAACGTCTCATTGACAATCCTCTGTTCATCGCATGACCCATTCGGAACTGAACCGCTTCATTACATTTATACCCATATAGCTTACAGTACACAGGGAGATTCTGTTCCTATACACCACCATCATAATATTCGAGCTGATTGCCACAATCGCCATTGTGAACGCCTCGGTTTAGCACGTTTTCATGAGACTGAAAACGACTTTGCTCACTTCGTCTTCCTAGCACATTCAATACTCTGCATCACCGATTAGCTCATGGACTATT
This sequence comes from Darwinula stevensoni, assembly GCA_905338385.1. Classification (NCBI taxonomy): domain Eukaryota; kingdom Metazoa; phylum Arthropoda; class Ostracoda; order Podocopida; family Darwinulidae; genus Darwinula; species Darwinula stevensoni. The sequence continues at coordinate 36,965 of CAJPEV010002779.1, forward strand.
AGCGTTAGCGTATGGTACAGACACCAATGATTCTAAAACAGTACGGGCCACGTTCAAGAACTTGTTCGACGGCACAGAGGGAAGTTGGTGCATATGTGGCACAATTCTAGCGACTAATTCCTGAAAATACCTCGCCACCACATTAGAACCAGTGAGCAACACTTTCAGTCTCAGGGTAAAGTGTGAGTTGCATCAGGAGAATTTCTCCGTTATGGCCAGCAATGTGAAACAAATGCCCCTCCCTACATGAAAATGTACAGCCTGACAGTGCTCCCTGAGGCAAACGACTGTAGTGATTGAGATGACATGAAGAGACAACATCCCGAGTATCGTGGTATATTGGTAGCACACATGACCGGCAAGTTGGAGGTTCGGGTTCAATTCCCGGCCAACCTGGCTTTCAACTTCTGAGTGTAGTGTTCCTTGCATCAAGTTGCTCAGCAGGCTGCACAGCTCCCCTATTCCTGAGCTCAGCATTCGCTGCCTCTTGCTGTTCAGCGGTTTGAGCGGTCCTAAGCTCCCTACGTATATCTGCTTGCTGTTCATCACTGATTCTAGCCATTACGGCTAGCACCGATATGGGCACTTCGCACCGCAACTGCAGTTCCAAACGTTCTTTCCGCGTCTGCACCAACCGTTTTTTACCAGCAACAACTGCCTCATCCCCGTCCTGTGGGACCTCCTTCAACATTTCCTCTTCGAGTTCAACCTCACCTAGCAAAAATCGCCACCATTTTGATGGCAGGTGCACCTCGTTTGCGATGAAACGATGACTTTTAAGACTATTATTTTGATTTCATCAATCATGAGAACTCAAATCGGCCATGACATGAAACGCATACAGAAAAATATTGCATGGAAGCGATGGCCCGAATCGCCACGCCTGACCTAACGAAAAAAAAAATTCATGTAGAAAAAACAAAACACTTGAGCGAAGAATGTATTCAAAAGAAGAACTTGCAGTCGATCAGTGAAAACGTGACATGCGTTCATTTAGCTGTGTGAAACGGTGCTACTAAGTATGAAGTCTATGGAAATAATATGAAATAATATGGAAATAATAGGATGAGCTACAAAGCCTATGGCTCAGACTAATATAACCCAATGGACCTGGCTCTAAAAGCGTTGGATGGCCAAGCCTATGGCCAGCATATAGCCTCATGGACATGGCACTTGAGGGGTGGATGGCCTAGTCTATGTCCTGAAGTGACATAGTCTCGAAGGTCTCGCGCGTTGTGGTAACAACCACCACCCTAACTCTCGGACTCTGCGAATTAATTAAGACTAGCGGCCTGCGGCCGCTACGCTGGATGTCTAATCGGTGAAAATTTGAATAATCTATTGTGAACATAACGTCTCCTTGACAATCCTCTGTTCATCGCATTACCCCTTCGGAACTGAACCGCTTCATTACATTTATACACATATAGCTTATAGTACACAGAGAAATTATGTTCCTAAACACCATCATCATGATATTCGAGCTGATTGTCACAATCGCCATTGTGAGCGCCTCGGTTTAGCACATTTCCATGAGATTCAAGACGACATTGCTGATTTCGTCTTCCTGGCACATTCAATACTCTTACATCACCGATTATCTCATGGGCTATTAGCATTAGCTTATGGTACAGATACCACTGATTCTGAAACAGTACGGACCATTTCCAAGAACTTGTTCGAAGGAACAAATTGAATTTAGTACATGTACGACACAATGCTAGCGACTAATTCCAGAAAATGCCACCACATTACCCCGAGGCTCTGAAAGTGTTGCTCACTGGTGCTAAAGTGAGAGTTGCAGCAGCAGCATTTTTCCGTTGTGAAACAAATGCCTCCTTCCTACATCAAAATGTACAGCCTGACAGTGCTCGCTGCGGAAACGACTGTAGTGATTTCATATGACATGGAGAGACATGACAAAACGTCCCGAATTCCGTGGTGTAATGGTAGCACACCTGATCGGCAAGCAGGAGGACCAGGTTCAATTCCCGGCCGCCCACCTACTTTCGACACCTGAGTGCTGCGTTCCTTGCATTGCGGTTTAACAGCACATTCAATACTCTTGCATCACCTGTTAGCTCGTGGGCAATTAGCGATAGCGTAAGGTACAGACACCAAGCATTCTGAAACAGTACGGACTATTTCGAAGGACTTGTTCGACGGCATAGAGGGAAGTTAGTGCGTGTGCGGCACACTGCTAG
>CAJPEV010002780.1:0-39165 GCA_905338385.1 Darwinula stevensoni
AGAAAATCTCAGTATATAATTATCAGAGCTTATTTCCAAGTGAAGCAGTTCTACAATCATCAAAATTTATTTTTTCACATCACTTTTTCGAGAGGAACATGTTCTCTTCAGTCTTCTCTGGTTAATTCCTTTCCCCACTCACTCTTTTATTCAATATCTAAAAATAATATTCTCTTTAAAAAAAAAATAATCGTGATTTCCTTATTGGCTAAGGGATTAGTCCTTTCCTCTGGATATCATAATTATTTGCTGGGAACGTTTAAGCACATGAGTTTCTCTGATACATTATCAAGGAAAGTCTCTCACAAAAATAGTATCTAAAGGAATAATTCAATACAATTTAGAGATTTTTTGATCTGAAAATGCATTCACATTTACATTATAGGAAATTATATATATTTGACTCATTTTCCATGATGGCTTGTCACAGGGACCTGTGTTCACGAGGCTCCTGTGCATCTCCTGGCCCTGACACCCCTCATGCGATTCCTCCTTTCGAGATCATGAAGGGGCTATATATGCACGACGATCTGGATGTCGTGCCCTTCGTTGAAGGGGTATGGCTTTACACGGAGGAAGGTCTGCTGCAACTCCCTGTACCTCCTCCGGAGTCTTCGGAAATTCTTGGCTTCAGCGTAAGTCCTTTCAAGTTACGTAAACTCACGGTTTTGTGATGCGAGGAACCTTCAGGAAGATTTTGCTTGGCAAATTTCCGAACGAGTGGCGTCACCGAAGTTGTCTTTCTGCCTCCCTTCCTTTTCTTTCTGAAAATCCGATGGCAGAATATAGAGATGTCTCAGTTATGTAAAACGAGATTTCTCGATATTTTTTTACTCGTTCCTGTCAATTTTTACCTCGAAATTCGTTCATGATGGGTCACTATGATATATAGAAGATACCAAGTTAGGAAGTTTAGTGTCAGAGCAATGATATTTCTTCTTCCCAAGATCGAATGATTTTGAATGACTTGTCAAAAACATTCTTTAACTGAGTGATTATTGATCCGTTCAGCTCGACCTCCCAAACCCGACGGAGGAAAAGGAGGCATTGAAAAAAGAAGGCGCTTCTCTCCGGTTCCACCTGCTCGAAGCCAATGCTGAGAAGGAGGCTGCTCATCTCCAGGTTCAAACACTTCAACAACAGCTTCAGGTTCGTCCTGGGTTCCATTTTCTCTTCGAAAACCTGGTAATGGGATGCCTGTGATAATGAGAAAGTATCATGTGTTCATTCGGGTCATGTGAAGAATAATCTGTGTTCCACTTGTGAACCAACGCCGACTTTGCGTTTCACACCAGTGCAGTGTTTAGGTGATGATTTAACGACGACCAAATTCATAGATGGATACATTCTTCAGGATAAAATAAGTTTGGTAGTGAATGTTCTTTAAAATAAATAGGATTTTAAATTATATGTCCTTATTCTAGGCTGAGTTTGGAGTCAAAAATGTGTCCGTCTTTCAATGCTTAATAATTGGGGAGGACACCAGAAATTCTCTAACTTTAGTTTTTGTATCCATCTGGCGTTCTCGTTTTTAAGCATAGAGACCCCAGCCATCAATGTTCTCCGTAGATTCGGAATCCAATAAAAACTAGCACTCACAATCGTAACAGGGACACTCTCCGGAATAATACTTATGAAACTGGCGCTTATAAATCTTCTTGACGGAATGCATACCTTTCTTCATCCTTGCATTACTTTCAAGCCTACTTTAGTCATATGCTATCCATGCATTATACCCACGTTAAACTGGATATCTTGCAACTTCGCGTTGGTTCGAAGTTGCATGTAGCTTGTCGACTGCAAGAGTTTCGTGAGTTCTTTATTTGGACATTTTTTAGTATTTCGTCACGTTTTCTCCTAAACGTCCCTCAAAATTACACGTACGGAGGAAAACTGTCCTTTTAGCTCTCAGCCGAACTCATGAGATTCCCATTTATTGCTCACTTCGTTAATAATAATTCACTGATGCAATGCTTACCGTAGCTATGTTCTCCTTTTACGATACAATTCAACGCGGTAGCGAACTGAGAGAGATTGTAGAAAATTAGTCTCGTTAAACGATCCTCCCCTCAGGACCTGCGAGTGCTGGAAGCTGAGCTCGAGAAATCCAAAGGAGAGATTTTTTACCTGGAGATTTTGCTTTGGCAAGCAGAGGTTCGCCGGGAGCAAGCCGAGGATCAGCTGAAGGAAGCGAGCAAGAAGAGGGGCCAGGAGGTAAGAAGCCTTCGTCTTATATGCTCACAATGATAAGGCATACTAGTATACTATTGCTACAAATACTAGTAACTCTCATATGGATAGATATGCCTTATTTATACACTTATTCATGCACGAACCTCAGTACTACAATTTACTAGTCCTTCCGTCTCAGATTATTTCCCTCCACAGGAGACAGGTTTTGAGAATGGTATAGGAAAGGGATATATGGGCAGTTGTGGAAATTCTTTCACTGTACTCTTGTTGAGAGGGACATACGAAAAGTGTGATTCGTTGGCAATGTTGCTTTCGCGATGGTGCTCACTCTATCGGAGGAACGTTATCGTAATCGTTATCGTTGTCTTTCTTCAAGGTCTCCTATTTATTTCAATTTCTAAGACAAATTCATACATAGGATTTGCTTTTCATCATCTAACGATGGGGGTTACATGACTATTCTTCCAGATCCGGTCCATCACGTGAATGAATATTTAAGTAAAAAAATATTGAAGTTGTATTAAATGTATGGAAAACCAAAAAGCAAAATGAAATGTTTTTTTTTTCCCCAGTGTTTGGTAATTGGATAATGAATTTTTTCAATTGCTCAGTGAGCTTGTTGCATTTCTGTTGCAATAGTGAAATTATAGGTTTCTCTACTCAGGTTGCTAAACGTCGATTGAATTGCTGAACGGATGAGAAACCTGTTCCGAATCTGAAGTGCTTAGTGTGAGGAAGTTCAATGATGTTTTTTCTCTTTGCCTTTAGGCTCTTGCTATAGGTGGTGGTGCAGGAAGAAACGCTCCACCACCACCAAATTTCCTCCGGCTCCCATCCACAACACATCAGATGTGTTCCAATGGGGTGTTTGATCCTCCACCTTACAACACCCCACCCCTTGACACGAGCGATGTCCCTCGTGCTCAGGGCTCCTGCTGAAGCTATCCCCTGTCCATGTATATATATATATATTTTTTTTTTATAGTGTACACATGTATGAACGCATGTGTGCATGCTTGTGTCATTCATGTATATAGTTTATATCAGCCATGCCTTTATGTGTAGATAAAGACATTTTTATAGTCGCCCGAAGAAGATTGTTTACCTTTCTTAATTTATTATCATTGAAGTTCTCTGGTCAGAACCTATGACTTTGCCTTCCCGTCCGATGGTACTCCTATATTTAAGAAAATGCGAAAGGTTTCAAGACAAAGTTGGATTGTGCTGTATGAGAAGGAGCTTGTTCTTTATGTCCGACTTGGGTGACAGACTGAAAACATTATCGTGTGAATCAAGGTAGTCCAAAAAATGTTACCGTGTTTTATTCATGCATATGCAAATACACGAGTAGAAAGTCCTTGAATAGAAGGTGGATGTGGATTTTGTTGATATTTTACCCCCATATAAAATTGCATTGCATTCTGGTAAACATTTAATTGTACAAGATGCAAAACCTGACTCTACAAGAATGAAGATTGATATGATTTGATTTCAACTTAGGTCGCGTAACTTCACCCATACAAACTGGCACACATACATGTAAGCTCGAATCCACACGATCTTAGCCAGCATATATCATCGTTGCCCAAACACAGGAAACTTCTTGAAGCCGTCTTTCAGAGCAGGAATATACCACGGCAGCAGATCTACGTTGGCCAACGTTGGGCCCATATTGGAATTCGACATTTCCGATGTGGTCCCACGTCACGTAGACTTGTCCCGCGGCCCCACGTTGGACCAACGTCAAATGCCGACGTGCGCCATGACATTCAGGGGGTTAATGGAGGATTCGATTGAGATTGTATTTCTGTACGGAATTGCTCAGCTACCCTATCGGAGAGCTTGCCACCGAGTCTCTCTCGGTATGGCTGGAAGTATTCCAAGGAAAAGTACTTCCTCCGATTGTCATCTCTTGAGGCCTTCACTTTCCATAACAGGATTTGAGCCCCATTAGCCCCTTCGTTCTACGTTGAAGTGCTTGTTTGGCAAGACTCGGATGATCATACCTTTAATCACACCCGAATCTCCCCGAGGGGAACCAGACGCAGCCTCTACAATTGGAGGACAATTATTGCTTTATCCAACCTATATCTAGTGAAGTCCCTTTTTGAATCATGCTCCACGATTAACAAGAGTCTGCTTGGACTGCTTAATCTGTTCAAACAAATGAACTGAGAAATTCGAATGTCTTCCTTCACGTTCTTTATGGAAATGTATCAAGTACCGCAAGAAAGGAACACCGGGTCTTAAATTAATGAATCACTCCTTGATCCCACTGAAACAGCGGCACCATAGTCGCCATCTCGCATATGTTGTGGGAAGCTTTTTGCTCAAATAACTGAGATAGATGTCGCATCCTGAGTCATGGCAAATGTTGACTGCCGCCCAAAAAGCAATGTGGGGCCAACACGGGCAGTCCACTGAGATGTTGAGCCACTTTTCCCCACTCGCAGCCAATGTGGGACCAATATCGGCAAGCCCACTGCAATTTTGGCCCATTTTCTCCCACTCGAAGCCAATGTGGGCCCACCGAAGTGTGCTGCCGGGGGAGCTTCTGTTTGCACGTGACTGTTGAACTCCTCTAACTTTGACCTTGTCGCGGAGTCTCCTTCGATCCGATTAAGAGCACTTAAGCCAGTACTACCTCCCTCAATTTTCTCCTTCTTGGACATTTACTTTTCACATGGGTTTGGGATTCCATAGTTATTTCATCCTTCACAAACCTGATTTATTTCCCCGTTTTGGAGGTGTTTTTTATACGCAGGATCCCTTGGGTGAACTCTCTCCTCACACTCGGATACTTCGAATCCCCGCCATACACAGCCTCCACAATCGAAGGGTCAACTTTTCAATTATCCTCACAACATTGAGTCAAGCCCCAATATGACGCATGCTTCCTCCACAATTTCCAGGAGTCCTGGACTATTTAACTTGATTAAATAAATGCATTGAGGAATACGAGTGTCTCCTCCTACGTTGCCTGTGAGAAATGATCCAGTACGGCATGAAAAGTGCTGCGGGCTTGTAGCGAGTCATTCGCATGTTACTACCGATCAATGGAGTATTCACACACTGTCTCGCTTCATCTATGGGGAACTGAACAAATAACTAAGATAGATGAGGGGACAGGTGAGTGATTCTGTTGGTTACGAGCTTGACTTCCGTGTGTGTGTGTGTGTGTGTGGGGGGGGGGGGGGGAGTCAGCGGATTTGAAACCAACAAATCAAGCGTTTATTATGAACGGAAGCTTGTGTGAGAAAGGAGAAGCACTCGGTGGTACCGTCTCAGGATATAGGACGTCAAATTTTTCCCGGCTGAGGCCGAACTTTTGTAGAGTGTCCCCACAATAAGTGCTTAATAGATGGATAGTTTCCCAAGGTTACTCGTGTTTGCTGACATTACTGGGGGGAGGGGGGAGTGGTGTAGGATTTAGATTGGGATGGTGGGTTAGCTACTGTTCCAGAATCAAGGTGAAGTTATGGGCCTAGAATCTCTTGCGCCCGGTTCCGTATTGTATCATGTCTCATAAATGGCTTGCTCGGGGATAGGATAGGTTTTGGCTGGAGCACTAATGCCGAAGTGGGGCCAACAACGGACATCCCGCAGCTATGTAGGCTCATGCTCTCCCACTTACAGGTAATGTGGGCGGAACGTGGTGTGCTGCCTGGGAATAGATATATGTATGAAATATTATTTAACAGATGAGTTACTTAAGCACTTCCATGAACAATGCAATAGGCAAAGTCACGACACAATAAGTTTAATTCCTTGTCAATAATATATTGAAAAGCAGGAGACAACTATTACTTTAGAAGTTTTGACGCATTCATAAGCCAATTTCTTTTGCTGGAATTAATATGGTACTTAATGTGACAGTCACCCAGTAAGACATACGACGAAGTACGACTTTCTACTATAGTCCATCATTTTTTTCGTAGGCGCTATATCTTGGCTCCTCGTTCATGGCCCTTCGTTTAAATGATTCTTTAAGAAACTCAACACATAGAAAGACTTATATGTATGATAAGCAGCCCTAAATAAATAGATGTGCAAGGTTTCTTTTTACCCCATGATAGGAAGCTACAATCATCAAGACCCAACTTCCTTTAATGTAGGGGTCGGGAACCTATGGCTCATGAGCCAAATTTGGCTCACGAGCCGAAAAGTTTGGCTCATTGAGTCATGGTTGAAAATAATGGTTGTTCCTCATGTATCAAAGAATGCACACCTCCGTTTGGCAACTTCACGAAAAATTATGTCGTTCTGAAAATCTTTTGCTCACAAGCACTTAGCTCAACCTTCATATGACTCACTCTGCCAAAAAGGTTCCCGACCCCTGCTTTAATGTAACACTAACTCAATTAATGATGTTATACCTCCAGTAGCACGGAATGATCCCAGGGTTGTTTCCCTTTGCTTCACAGCCTCTGGCATTAAGGTTACTTTTATGGGTCTTCATGTGGACATGAAACATCCTGAGGATGTCCTCAGAGTTTTTATTTTAAGTTACGCTTAGAAGTTCCCTTAAGTGATGCCCCATGAACATCAGCACATCTTTGAGAAGTTCTTCGGGCATCCATTGCAGAATAATTTCATGTCGCATGGAAGTACTCAGCAACAATACAAGCGACATCCGCATGTCTTCTCAATGGGGATGTCTTCCTTTACGAAAAGATCCTATAGGATCCTATAAGATTTTTGAAACATAAAAATCTTATAGGATTCTTATAGGAATCCCATAGAATTCCTTTAGGATCCTATAGGATTCTTATAGGATCCTATAGGAATCCTATGGGAATCCTATAGGAATCCTATAGGAATCCTCTAAGAATCCTATAGGATTTGTATGAGATTTTTATGCTTCAAAAATCTTATAGGATCCTGTAGGATCTTTTCGTAAGGGTTGGAATGCAATTCTAAGATGTCCAATGGATGAAAATTAAACATGGGGAACTAGGTTTTATAAGAAAGATTTCAGAAATCTTCCTGGTCGTGGGGATTTCCTACGCATACCCTTAAGGGAAGATGTCCTGCGTAGTATTCTCTTCCCCCTCCCCATCTATCGACGGAAAAAATACTTATTTTTTTACTCATAGTTCCGCAGTCAGCTTGTGTGATGGGCTGAATCAACAATTCTGGTAATAATCTGGTAATAATCCCCATGGAATTTTAGGCTGACAACATCCCAACCGCCAATCAATAAGTGGCTGAAGCATTATCCCGAAATTGATGAAATATCAAGACCTTGAACTGAAACCAGGCTCCAAAACCAGCGAATGATGAAGAGAAATAACTCCGGTAGCACACTTTCCTCGGCCCAGCAGTTCAATCATCAAAAACTCAACACTAAGACTTTAGGAAAGCGAGGAGTAAAGTGCGAAAACAAACCAGGAGTTCCGCACTTCAAGGGTTGAGGGCACCAAAGTTCAAGTCCAATCCGTGGTCCAACTTAGTCCAGTCCTTCAAATCGCTCCGATTCGGTCGGATTCTGGGCTCCAATTCCCCAACAAATAATGCATGTTGGTCATACTGAAAATGAAGCATGAGACTGCTATGAATATATTCCCATGTGAAGTATGTAATACAAGTTGCACATCCGGGAGATACCAGTTTCCTCCGACCAGAGTTGGCACAGCGAACACAGAGGTAAGTGTGCCACAAGAGAAACGAAGACACTTCAGAAATGAAAAAAGTAGCAGCATCTTCTTCAGACATTGGAAAGCCGAAAAATTGGTGCGCAAGGGAATACTTGAATTCATTTATACGTAAATACTGTATTTCATATAATGCCATAGAGCAGGTTCTTGTGTGACACGTCCCAACTCTAGAGCCGAAAACCGAAGACTGATTTATTTTCCAATCATGAATTGTTACCCGTAAATAGTACTTCATCTAGAATTCCATAGTGGGACTTGACCTAGAGTTATAGATGATCTAATGATAAACTTTGAAGATATTATAGGCACAAGTCCTGGGGAAAACTGGTATGTAAAGCAATTGTTTAATGTCTAAAATGAAAATAAAACCATTAGGAAGAAATTCCTGCAGTAACTGACCTATGAAGATAGCTCTCGGAGGAGCTGCTACCGAACATACCAGTTGGGACATCTTCATCGTGGATGATGCACTATATCGGACTGTCTCTGGGAAGATGCCACGCCCATGGCATGCAGGGACAAACTCAGATAGCCCTGCACGGGAAATGCACCTAGGTAATTGGAGGAGAAAACACATGCAATGAGAATAACACTTGAACAAGCAACTAAGCGGATATACGATAGGTGACGCAGGATTGTCCATTGTGGGAGAAAAGAAGGGGAATTCATTTCGAGGAAGGGGCGAGGGCTTGGAAGATGCCGGGAAACACGCCGTCGCTCTCATCCGTCACACACCATTCTCCTTCAACTCCAATCGATCGCTCTGAAAGTGATCGATAACAGAAATGAACTCGCTATTGAATAGGCTCTGCTAAATAGAAGAACGCAAGGCACCTTGGAGGAAGTAAAGCTTGCACACTCGATAGGAAAGGATTTTCTTGAAGAGTGTACGTATGTGTATGGGGTATGGGGGTCCTGACACGGTCATCATCGATCGTTTTGTTTTGCTTTCCGGGGAAGATTAGCAGAACATGATCATGAACATGAGCAGAACATTGGAGGCTATTAAGGAGGTGCATATTAATTTTTTCACTTTTACCCTCACCCTAGTCTCAATGGTATATTAAAGTGGAGTCATACGTGTCGTTCTAGCAATTAATATCAATTTTCACACTAAATCAGGTCATGATTTAATGAAAGAAGCGAAAATGAAGAAACGAAAGAGGTTCCAGGAACCAACGAGAGATGGCGTATAATCACCTATTTAGCGATTCCCACACTGATGCCTCTGGAATGAGTTCTCCGTATTTTTTCATACAGTATTCGATACTTTCCCACCTTCAACATACGGGAAGGTTTTGGAATTCATGGATAGATCCATATGAAGTGTTGACCCGCTGAACGGAGACCAGAGGTACTTATGGCTCGGTGGGGCTGAGGAAACATGTCGCAACTTCCGACTCCGTGGCGATTCTTTTAAAGTTTCATCGAGAGCACTTACATAGTAAATTCGGTCACAGACTCACGAAATTAACCTCGGGATAGTAATATTTGCCCATTTTTCCACTAATGCAGGAGCTCCGTCCATTGCAACATGGACAAGTTTGTCCTAAGGTACACCAGCATTTGTTATTTTTCGTGAACGTGGATGGGTTTAAAGAATGACTGTCCCAGTTAAAAGGAAGATGTTGAATTCGCAAGGTTCCCCCTTCCCCTTATCTCTCGCTCCGAAAAAAAAAACAGCTCCAGGAGAACAGGAGAACTGGATTGACGATGAATGAGATGAATATTTGCAGCCTGGTAATAGGTAGGCGAGCAGTCCATGGGATCCAGTGGGTCATCTCCCAACCAGGCTTTTCATTGTTACAAACCGATTTCTAATTCTTTCCCTCACTCCGAATGCAAGGTTCTGATTTTCTTTGCCCAGAAATTAATTAATCTTGATTTGGAATCCAGCTGCTCCGTCGAACAGGCTTCTTCAAATCCCACGAATCTCATTGAAATCGCTCCTGTTCGAATGTCTATTCTCTCGTTCCTCTTCTCTCCTTTCCCATCCTTCCCTCTCTTTCCCCTCTTCATCACATCCATTCATTTCTGCTTTCTTTTCCGATTAGTGGACACAGAGAACATGGAGAAGCACCATCCGTTAACATCGACTATTAACTTTGGTTCTTGCTAACCGTATTGCCGATAGAAAAGGCAACAAGCTCTTTTTCGTCATCGCCATCTAGAAGTTCGATGTTGCCCATGATCCCTGTCAAGAGGGACTCATTACTCCTCTGTAATCCTCTAAGAAAATCCTCATCAGCAAGTTCCCAAACAACTAATACATATTCACAATGACAACCGCAGTTCACACGGGAATATTTTATTTACCGTGAGCGTGATTATGCTCGGCACCATGGACTGCCTTAGTCATTTTACTATTGGCAGAGGTTAGCAAGGATTGGATTCTGGATGTGTGTAATGCAGAACGACAAGAACATAGCGGCCCAAACTTTTGAGTCATTTTTGCCGCACCGTTATGGGTTGTAGGCTTAAAGGTAGAATAGTTGTGTTGTGTGAATTGGAAGCCCGTTGCTGGTGTGAGAGCTGAACGAGGGAGCAAGGAGGCTGCCGAGATGGTAGTTTCCTGCTACAATCACATGTCGTTGCAACCGAATGGGAGGCAATTACCACAGCATGCATTTTAATTTTCTCCGTTCACTCATCTACATTCAGTCATGTTATACTTTCCCACATTTCCTCACAGACCACGCAGATGCCCTCCGTGATCCATACATTGGGCAACCCTAAACCAGATGAATGTCACTCATCACATTCAGGTCCTGTTCCTCAACTTTCTAAGGAAATAAAGGCACAATTTATTTCAAAATCAATAATCATCATTATTTTGCTCTCAACATCTGTTAAATGAGTGTGCTCGGTGTGTGCAGAGATTGAGAGGACCATTTGACGACGGACGCTTGCCGCAGATATCGCAGGCGACAAAACATCGATCATTCCTCAAGTCCTTTGGCAGCATAGTCACATTTACCATGGCTTGATGACTTGATGAGTCGAGTCTGAAATGGAAGGAGTTGAGGCAGTTTCTTTCCTTGTGGTCCTCCTACTCCGAGCAACCACAGCGCAAAAACGGCCATATCCAATCCCATCAGTATAAGCACCTAGTTTCAGTTTTATTCTCTTTTCATTTGAATAAATTCTTATTCCAGTAGACAAAAATGTCGAATTTATATGTGCATCTTCGTCTGGTCGATACTTTTCATGATTTCAACCCTCTAGAAATTCTCTGCCGTTTCTCCGTTTCTCCCCCCGGAACAGTTCACAAAAGAAGATACTCAATGACATGGGACAATGTGCCCAAAAAGGAAAAAGGTAAAGAGAGGGTATGCAAGTAAATCGATTCTAGTGTGAGGGTTTCGCGGGAATCGCACTTGGATCCAAGTTTCGAGAACCATTTCATTTTAATCAAATGGAAAATCCCCACTTCACGTATCTTCAGCAGGGACAAATCGAAGATCCTGGCATACGGGAAATCCTTCGCGAAAACCAGGCTTCGTCAATCTTCGTCCTGATCTTCGAAGGAAAGGTCTTCGATGCGTTTCTCAAAGAAGATGGATTCACCGAGAAAGGCCAGGACTGATTTGATTACTTTCTCCATGGAATCCATGTCCAATATTTCTTCTTCTGCCAAATATATTCCAAGTCGAAGTTCCCTTTAACCTGGTTTTCGATCGCCAGTGTTCTGATTGCCAATGACCAACAAGAGTTAGCGATATCCACGACGAATGAGAAAGGGAAGAGAGTACGGGATGCGAAACCAGAAGAGAGGGCCATATCCATATGATGAAGAACGACACTGAGAGAATAAAGATGTACTGTCTATAATTTTTTATCTGCGGACTCTGGTTCAAACATACTGCAAAGACGGAGAATGCCTGATCTTGGCGGCTCCGGGAAAGAACATCGCTATCAAAAAAAAAAGTGAGGAAAAAACATCGCGAGGACGATAACATCGCACATTGAAAACACCCCACAGTGATAACATCGCTTGGGGCCCTCTAGGCTTGAAAGCTTGCGAGCAAAAAGTGAAGCTTCACTTCAGCCAGTTCTTTGCTCTCGTTGGGAGCAGACGAGTATTTACTCGTTTTTTTCAGTCTTGTGGATGTCACGCAAGTGAATTTTAATGTAAGATAATTGACATAATTTAGTTTGGGCTACTTTAACCTGTAAGCAATGTGTAGGCATAGGCTTACTAGGGCCTTAGCTTACCTGGGGTAGCAATAGCGTGGTTATTGCTAGTTGAGAACTTGACTCAATACACCGCCACAACACCATATGAATTAAATTTAAATTAAATGAATTATGCGTTTTTGTTCATTTTTTGTTTTAAATCAGCCAGCAGGGGAAGCAAATCCTCATTGACCACAGACCGGTTCGAGTAGGTTTAAGCTTGCCCATTGTTAACAGGGAACAGTAGCTCAAACTAAATTAAATAATTTATCTGAAATTAAAATTCACTTGCGTGAAATCCACATGACTAAAAAAAACGAGACGAAACACGTCTGCTCCCAACGAGAGCAAAGAACCGACTGACGTAAAACTTCGCTTTTTGCTCGCAGGCTTCAAGCGTTGTGGGCCCCACGCGATGTTATAGCTGTGCGATGTTATCGCCTCGAGATGTTTTTTCCTCACCATGTTTTGTTCGCGATGTTCTTTCCGCGTATTCCGATGTTCTTTTCTTGCCCTCGGGAGGAATACAGAGCGCGAGAAGAAGGTCAACGGTTTGCCTAGAAAGAATATTAAAATACCTGAGAAGCAGAGACTGCTTCCCGTGTCTTCCCTTACAGACAGAGGTTGCTTTCCATAATGGGTAAGGAAGCCCGAAGCACAAATGCTCGGTAGCCATAATAACCGTAAGAATCAGCGACAACATCCATCTCTACTCCCCTGGTATTTCGTGTGACCCATGGAAACTTTTGTTCGCTCATCGCACGATCCTCCCCAAAGTTAATTTTCTTCAGTCGTCGGTGAAGTTCAGTGCCGTTTCCAACGTGTTCCACTGGTCTCCGATGTACTCACTCTTCAAACCGATAGTTTCTCCATCAGAATCTTAGCTATGAATCTTTTGATCGTTCTCAGGCTCTGTGACACATTTAAGGGGAATTCCACGGAGATTACTGCGTCGAATAAACACGTCCAGGTTATTTTTCCATATCCAGTCCCCTTGGACGTATTCGGCCACCACATCTAAGACTTCGATATTGATACTATCCAAACGGTAATGCTCGATCAGGCTGGTGATATTGGCTTGGTAGGCTAGTTGATAGGCCTGGGACCGCGACCCTGGTATGCTCGAACCGAGAAAAAAATCATTGGCCCCCGCGAAGATCCAAATTCCTCGAGATAAAAAGGGATTCAAGGTCTTGTTTGAGATTCAAAACCGTTGGATGGTGAAAGGAAATGAGAGCTCGGTAGGGATGATTCTTCTCTTTAATCAATTTCCAGGGGATGTGAGGACCTCCGGTGAACCACTCTGAAATGCAGTTTTCCAAGTTGCACTAATTCTTCAGTTGACTTCTCTCCTGAGGGATTCCAAAGATATTCGATCATATTGACGAAGCAATCAATTACATCATTTACATAACTTGCATTTCCTTGTGTCATGATGGTTTCGTCGTCCATGATTCCAGTATCTTTTATCTAACGGAACATGTGGCGGCCCTCCCAAAAGTATGCAGATTCATGGCACCACATACTTCATTGGTCTACAGCCAGGTTAAATATGGAAATACAATTGACTGAGCGATTTTTGGAGAAAAGTAATCTCAACGGGGAGGAGAGCACCATTTTTATTTCCACGAAGCTAATGCGTGATCTTCATAGTTCTATCACTTACCGCGGAGGACTCACAAAAAAAAACAGCGATTCATTCCCCATCCCTCCTCCCTCCAGGAGGCCTTGTTTATTCGGATGAATGCCAGATGGCAGAGCTGGAGCCCTATCATCTCTCAACCATTTTTTCCCATTTGTAACCCTCGAACTCGTGTAACGAACCCATGAAAGTCTCTTTTCTAGTTGACTTTAATCAAATGGCACCCATAAGGTTAGAAGACGCAGTAGAAACTCTTACCTTCGATTGGAAAATCATGTTTTCCGCGAAAATAAATAAAATACAAAGAATAACTAATTGGAAGCGACGGAATCAACATGAAAATTTTCAGTGATTTGTGTGCTAGAGCGCCGACAGATTGACAAACATACAATGATGAGCAATTTTCTGTGGTAGTCCATGCGTATGAATGAGTACCTTCTGGTGCCTACTTTAACTCTCCAATAGGTTGGAACTTGTGAAGTTAACGATTCCTATGTTTCGATGTGAACAATGGTTAAAGGCGTACCTAGTGGAATAGCAATGTCAGGGCTATTCTGGTTCATCCGACGAATTAGAGAATGGATGATTCGGCACATCGAAAGAAACGCCATATCTTCCTTTCTTTTCTCTGCCAATTGACCGTGAGGAAATAACATGGAAAATGCAATATTTTCTTTAGATTCAGCAAATGATGATTCGTTGGCGTAAGAGTGCATATTGATACGAACTCACCTTGTATGAGCCGAAGAATCCAGATGGGAGCCATCCTTCTTTCTCATGGATTCCACATGGAAAGAAAAAAGAACATTCATGGGGCATGTATCTATAAGCAATCGATTGACAAGAAGTGGTACGCGATTGAAGTTTTCAGTGGAGCTTTGTCTTCGGCATGTGGAGATGACGGGAAAGAAACACTACGCAATACCCCTACGTAAAAGAAAATCCTCCCTCCGCAACTTCAAACAGGTATAGTGGAGTTGGAGGCAATCATGGGGAAATTTCAAGCGATGTGGAAAACTTACTGTATTTTTTTCCTCTTTTCAGTGCGAGACCGTCAATATGTTGAAGAAAGGAATATAAATGAAGTAACTAAATGAGAATGTGAAGAAAAAAGAAAAAATGGTTAGTAGAGGACGAAAACATGTCGCTCTTCAAACTGAGTGATCTCTTGATGCGAAACGTGTGGCGATTTCCAAGGGAGATGTGGACGGCAATCCTTTCTAGGTAGAAGGGTCGACTGAGAAGGGTGGCACTAATATAATCTTATGACCACTTCAGCCGCAGTAGCAACATCCAAACCATTGGAAACCTCATTTGATGAAAGTACTTGAGGTCTTTCAACCTATGATGATAAGGATGGAAACGATGCCATTAGCGATTTTGCTAAAGAAAGTCATCATCATCAAGTCATGAATCCTCAGATTGGTTAGTCACAGCTCTCCATTCCTCTCTCCGCTCTGCCATTCTTTTCATTTCTCTGTAGTTGTTACAACCCACATCTTGTATGATCTGTCGTGTACAGGTATACCCTAGTCTAAGTCTTCCTCTGTAATTCTTTTCTCTATCCTCCACTCAATTATGGTCTTCAGCATCCCTTCATGTCTCAACGTGTGTCCCATCAGTCGGTCTCTTCCTTGAACTATACTTTTCCATATTCTTCTTTTTTCGTGTGATCTTCCGAGTACCTCCTCATTTGTTACTATGTCCACCTAGGGACTCTTCAGCATCCTTCTGGAGCACCACATTTCCATCGTCTCCAATCTCCTCTTCTCCGCAGTCGATATCGTCGCATCCGTATAGTACCACATCCATACATAGGTCCTCAAGAATTTCTTTCTAACTTCCAGGTTGACAGAACTTGATGTCAGAAGTTGCCTCTTTTGTAAAATACCTTCTTTGCCTGAACAATTCTGCTCGCGTTTTCCTTTCTACCTCATCCATCCTTAATTACTTTACTTCCAAAAATTTGGTTGGGTGTGGAATTTCCTCACGAGGAATAAGGTGAACACCCCGTTTTTTTTCCACTTAAGCCCTAATTTTTGGCCATGCTGATACGACTCCCATAGGAATTAGACACCCTGTGCGCACACTAGTGTAAAGTATCCTGTGAAAATGGAATTGACGTTGCTCACGAGAGCAGACAACGTCTAACCGACAGCAATGAAGAAAGTACCAAGTACCAAGTACCGGAGCCAAACGTCCCCGCGTAAACAAAGCAAATGATACAGACTTCGAATACGATCAGCTGTAAAGAAGACATTGGGCATGGACTGGGCCTTGGCGGATGTTTCAAATTGCAGTTCAACCGTGATTCTTTTTTTTATTGAGAAATATTCTCTCCAGCAACCGTCATCCAGTGAACAAAATCGAAATTCACCCTCAAAACACGGGAACGAGTGAACACGGGTTTTCGACCAGTTAGTTATCATGCCTGTTCATAGGAATGCTAAGTTCGGGAACGAAGGGGAATTTTCCGTCAGGATTTCTTTCTCTTCGAGGACCGTCAAACGAAATTCCTTCAGGAGGTCTCTTGGCAATATTTTTCCTAGGATAAGGCCGTTCTGGGAAAAGTCCGTTCTTGGAAAATTCCTTTCCGGGGAATGAACCGTTCCGGGAAACATCTTTCGGGGAGGATTCCATGAATCCTAGATCGCTGGTAGATTTTTAAAATGAATAAATTCGCGAGTCCTTCTGTGGATGCCACGTGTCATCCGAATGGCGACATGTCGCTTGCGTTGAAACAATCGCAAGCTTGGGGGAAATATTGGATGTTTCTTTTTCCGTGGAAATTCTTATATTTGCACATCCTATTTCTTGGAAGGCCGTCGAGCTATGATAGTATAACGTCTCTTCCACATGCCTATTCCCACGCGATCCGTATATATTCGTCATACAGACAAGCAGTGTTTCACACCAAATTTTCAGTTTGCCCTTTTCAGCTCTCCTCTCCACTCATCAGTACAACTGCTACGTCGGTTTACTCTTGACATTTCTCTACTTTATGATTCATCACAGTGAATCCAATCTGGATTCTGCTCCTGTTCTATTTACCCCCGGTTTTCTTCAGAGGGTTGTCCCCTTATACATGGAGATGGAGAGTATCGTGTTGGTGCCTCTGCTCTTGGTGCTGTTGTTTATAGATGTCTTGTTGTGCCAAAATTGCGGCGAGACGCTCACTGCCTCCTGCGGTGAAATCAAGTCTCCCGGATATCCCGGTTCCTACCCTCCTTCCAGCAACTGCCACTGGGAAATTCAGGTGGGTCCAATAATTTGTCGTTAACCCCTTCAGTATATGACATATACTGTACAGTATATATATCATGGTGAAATTCTCCTCAGGGAGGTTTGGTATTTCTTTTTCGTCCTGTTATATTTCGAGTTTTAATTAAATATGAATTCGGAACCGGAAATAGGAGTGTAAATTCGAGGAGTGGTACATTTCTTATGTAAACTTGAGTTGTTATTCTCACGAAAATTATTCCCGACTCTAGTGGTAGGGTTCGGTCTGAAAAGTTCCCCACTTAAGGGGTTAAAGAATGGAGAAAATCTCGAACGCACAGAAGTAGTACCGAGGTCGAAAATCAGGCCCGGAAGTCGAAGTCTTTCTGTCGCTTGTCTCGATATACGAGGTCTAGCAAGAAAGTTCCAGGACTGATTTTTTTGTGAGTCTGTCAATATCACAATTATTTTCATTCCATGGACTGATAGATTAGAATGTTGGGCAGTGTCGTATCAGTCCTCATCTAACTAGCATCTTGAATGATAATTTGACTGGCAATTTAACAACTCAGTGCGTAAGGCGCCTGTCACATTCCAAGAGTGAAGCAATGCTTCATCACATTTTGTCACAATCCGGGAATACAACTGTAGCGATCCATCAAATGCTGCAAGAAGTGTCTGGACAAGTTGTCTCGTCATACTCCAAGAATCTTGAATAGTTTTCAAGGCTTTCAGCCAGTAGAAATGACATTGAAAATAATGACTGATTCAGCCACATTGCCAGCCTAACTCTCATTCAAGATGCTAGTCAGATGAGGGCTGACACAACACTGCCCAACGGTTTAATCTATCAGTCCATAGAATGAAAATAATTTTTGCGATATTGACAGACTCAAAAAATCAGTCCTGGAACTTTATTGCCAGACCTCGTATTTTCGGAATATACCATGCAAGATTCATAGGATCCTTTTAAAAAAGGAATGATTGCAAGTGGCGCACTAAAAGCATTGAGAAAGCTTCAACGAATGTAAAAAACACTCGATTAAAAGCAGATTCCAAGGGAAAGAAACATAGTGGAGTTGTACAAGTGAGGAAGAAACTGCTTCAGATGCCTTGAGACCGAATCTTTTTTCTTTATTCTTCTCTTAGACTGATCTGGACAAGAAAATTGTACTGGTATTTTACGAATTCCATCTGGAATATACGGAAGGATGCTTACTCGGGGATTACCTAACCATCACCGGCACCCAAGGAGATCCATTCATACTCTGCGGCGAGACAACTCCTTCTTTCGTAGAATCCAGTGGAAATAGCCTCTCGATCGATTTCATCTCCGATGTTGATGATGATCAAGAGGGATACCAATTTCATCTGCTCTATACCACCATTCCCTCCTCTAGCTCATCCCAATGCGAGGAAGGTTGGGAAGAATTCGGGTCGCACTGTTACTTTTTCGCGGAAGTGGAAATGCGTTTTGACGACGCCCAAAGAGACTGCGAGGCCAGGGGAGCCCAACTAACAAGCATTCACTCCTGGGAAGAACAACTGTTCTTACAAGAGCGGTGTCAGGCTCCTATTGCTTGGATCGGAGCTAAACCAACAGGATGTCAGCTCGAGAATCCCTATTGCTTCGAATTTCTTGATGGAACGCCCAATGACTATCAAAACATGTTTAATGATATTCTTGGCCTTTGCTCTGACATCTGTGGGATCTCCTTAGTTATAGATCGATGGGTTAACCGGAACTGTTCGCTAACGAGGCCGGTGATTTGCGAGTCTATCTCAGAACATGACGAGAACTGGCCCTGTCTTTCTGAGTTCTGCTTTCATATCTCGAACCAGGCCTTTACCTTCGATGAAGCCTTGTCTTACTGCCAAGATTTTCCTGGTGCTGATATCCTCTCCATCGGGTCTACAAGGGAAAAGTCATTGCTGATGCTGTGGATCACGAGCGATTGGCCTCATCCTCTACCGAAATGGAATGAATTCTGGATTGGCATGAGGCGGGATTCAGGGAATTGGCAGTGGGTGGACGGATCTCTCTTCGACTGGAACCGATGGGAAGATGGGTATCCTACTGAAGACGGCGGGGAATGCACTGTGATGAGGACATCTTCCTGGGATGATGAAGCTGTATCTGAGCAAGTGCCCTACATCTGCAAGAAGTCCATTTAATGAAATTCCCATCAAATAAAGCTGATAATGCCTAACTTGTCTTCCTCTGATGCCGTAAATTTTTAATAATTCAATTTCCGCCGTGTTTCCTCATTTCCTATGTGAACAAATGCAATTCCTCAAAGTTTAATGAATGATTGCTAAATTTCATGATGCCATTCAGCCGTAGTTTGGCTTATACAATAGGATAACCTTTGGCTTATTGAGTAAGATGAGGGGGAAAGGAAAAAGGGGCTCACAAATATCTTTTCTTAAGGATCATCATTATATTTAATAGACTGAGGATGAGGAAAACTTTTTTTTAATGCGGATTTAAATACGAAGAACTTGAATCATCAACCCATTCGCAGAGAACAGCCCAGCAGGCATCTTGTCAGAATTTTTTAGAATGAATCTTCTAATGGGAAACCCATAGAGCAATGGTTCTCAACCTGAGGGTAATTCCCCCTCGAATGCATGAAGGTTCAATGGGAGTAAAAGGAAGGTTGAGAATCACTGCCATAGAGGTAGAAATGAGAAGAATGTCTGGAAATGGGACCTTCATTTAGCTTCAAAACGTTAGCTGCTAACAAGCAAAATGTTCCAACTTTCGGACCAATATGGGACGGTGCTGGACAAAGGTAACTGGACGTTTCTGATACCAAAATAGGGCTGCATTGTGACTTCCCAATTAACCCTTCATATCCGTGCGACTCCGTGAAACTCTATTTCGATCATCATTTCATAGAAAATTCCACGGTTAAAAACACACGGAAGCCTGATCTCATGGCTCTAGTAATATTAGGGCTACCTATTTATTAAGCTGGGAGTTTTCTATAACGTACGATGAGAAAAGAGATAAGTTGAATTGAACATTCGCCCTTCATCTTACCCCTCTTGCGCACATGAACGGCGTAGAAATAAATCAGTGTTATTTTCCTGCAGGAAGAATGCTCCTGGAGCATCCTTGTACATCCCTGTACAAGAGAGAGCACAAGTGTCGAATGGAAATGATGGAAGAAGAACATGGAAAGAATATGGAAATTTTACATCTTGAGAAAAAGTACTGGGAACAAAAGATCATGGGGTTGCAGACAGAGAAAATTGGAAAATCTGCAAGCATATTCAACCAGAGCACTGCCAATGATTCGTAATTTTTTTAGAACACATCCGGAAATTCCTTTTCATTGATTAGTTCAACGATCTGAGCGGTTTCAAGGCACTGCGGTGAGCTGGAAAGAAGACAATTAAATAATTTGGCGTAGTAATTGACTTTCATTGCATTGCTTTTGTCAGCACAATAAGCCATGGAACCTTTGGAAACCTTTTCATTGAGAAAAATACTGCTTAATTATCTTTCTGCGAAATGCAAGACTCTCAAAATTGTCATGATCACGGCCTTCATTATTCGGTGGAATTCATCCTGAATATCATCATCCAATTAAGGTTGTCGTCAAGAAAGGGCCAAATTGTGAAGAATTACTGCTGACACAATGATAGCTTAAACTATGGCAAGCTTGACTCGCAGCGGAATGCAAAGGCACCTGAAAAAAGAGAAAAATTAAGGCCAAAATAATTGAATAACGTGTCTTCAGGTGTTACCAGTTCTGGTATTTGCGCCTAACCCCAGCTGAACCGTCCTTTCATGATCCCAAATATTCGTTCGATGGTTGTTCGAGTAAAGCTGAGGCAGCGATTGTATTTCCTCTCGGCATCATTGTTAGGCTGTTTGAAAGGAGTCAAAAGGAAAGGTTTGCACGGATAGTCACCATCACCTAGCAAACGCCCGTTTCCTCTGCGAGTACTCAGGATATCATAAATGTGACTTTCTCAAAGGATCCGACTGTCGTGTGTCCCGCCAGGCCATAGAGCGACAATATCTGTGATGTAGCGATCTGCATGACAGATAACTTGGCAGTTAATGGATGTGAATCCTTTCCGATTCATGAATCTCGATGCAGTTTCGCCACCTACAACGATTATAAAATGGTATTAAGAGCAAAAGTAAACCCATTTAAAATATGAATTTATCTTTCTCTTCATTAATGCTTATATTTTTCGAACAATGAAAACAATTTATGAGTACAGTGTTTTTAAGCAGCACAGTTCATCTGGTGATTTGATTGGAATGTGTGTGCCCTCTATCACTCTGTAAACGCCTGGAAAACGGCGTTTTTGAGCGAAGTCCTCCATTTTGCTTTCGAATTCTTGTTCTGTCGTTGGAAAATGTATGAACTGCGCTACAGCTGTAGCGAATGACTGCACAACCACAGCCACAGCGCTTTGACAGTTCAGTCAAGTCACCATCGCTTCTCTGGAAATGACCTGTTGCCATGATTCGCAAATATGCACACACTTGCAGTGGAACGGGGATCGCGTGGCTTCTCGTAGTCGCACGACTTAGAATCCCTTGTAGCAGTCTCACTAATTCCATGAACGTGTCTTTGGAAAATCTGAACCTGGCTATGAACTGGTCCTCATCATAGAATTCAATGGGATTCCCATGGTCCAAATATATTCTTGGCCTGTACTAATTTGATGGCTCACGTTTCTCTGCATCAATAGCAAGTAAGACGTCCATAACTGACAGATTGAGAATTAGTAGCCTTTTAAAGAACCCCCCAACACCAACTAAAATTGCAGTATGGTTAGTAGCTATTTATCTATAGTAGCTTCTAACGCTTAGTATCACTTTGAAAATACCATCTTAGTCACGACTAGAGATAGAAGAGACCTAGTAGCTACTAACAAGTTAGTAGCCCTTTGAAAATATGACCCTAAGTTTCAAGCTTGTACCGTTGAGATAGGACGAACGAATAACGAAGTTAACTCTCCAAACATTGGTGGTTTTACCCTATGGCTTGCTTAAAAAATGACCATTCTCTTCCATCTCCAGGCCTTCTACTCAAAACACACCTTCACATTGAGGTACTTCCTTCTCTGCTGAGGCTTGAAGATACAGCACAATCATGAGTACAATGAAAAGAACTCAGCAGTAAAAAAAAAAAGCCTGCTTTATGGCGCCAAAGGAGAGATATCTTTTGGGAAGTGCTGCAACAGTATGAACCTCATACGTGGATGAGCTCAATTTTTCTCATCTTCAATTTCAAGGACTGTCGCCTTTTATCCAAATAATCCAGTCTCTTAACGCCAAATAACAACTTTTTGTTTCCTTTATGGCATACACAATTTTACGATCCTTCCCTGTATAAAGTCGGTTTTTATGAAGCGTCAAAACAGGACGTATTACTTTGAGGTCTCCCGAGGAATCGTTAAGGCAGCGAATTGCGGAAGGCAATCTTAATGGAAACGGATCTTAGAACCATTCTCTTGAAAAGATTTACCGATTATAAATCCGAGGTGCCAGAAGAAGGCCATCCTCTTTCTACTGGTAGTCATGGAATGATAGTTTTCCACGGAATGATGGAACGAATGCCTTTCATTTTGAAGACAATCTATGCAATCGTCGATATTTTGAGGGGCCCTTATTACATAGGTATATGCAAGGGAACGAATGGATGGAGTTCGCTAATGAGGCACCGTTAGAATGGGGCTAGGGAACTGGTTTTTTTGGGGGGGGTTCTTTCAGTTCTTTCTGCGAGAAAAGTCAATCAATCATCTGAAAACTTCATGAGTTGTGTGGATGGGTATGTACTCATGCCAGAAAAAGAAATATATATTATACTTGCAAAATCTTCCATTCCTCGCAAACATTACGTGTCGGAAATATCACATGTCAACATTGTCGTGGAGCGCAAGCGGTGGAATTCGTCCAAAAGTTTCTATTTTATTCACGCAGCTTTGAATTTGCAGACTGTTTCAGAGGTGTCGCTGAATCGTTGCATTTCTTATCTATGGAGTCTATCTGGCAATCAAATCCTCATTATCATGTCTCATTCGTTTTTTTTTAATTTTTTAAATACAATGAGGCATGCATTCAAGTCCATCAGCTTCCTCGGACAGCATCCCCATATAAATAAAGACATGTTATTCAAGGAAGACTAATAACATGTAAATTGCTGACGGAGAAAAATCATTCCCCCTTCCCCCCACACCTAAAACTAAAATTCAATGTTCAACCGGTGAATTAAAGTTAGGAGCCAGATAGGGGGCCCCGGAGTCGGTCGGGTAGAACCAGTTTCTTTCTAATTGTAATTGTTCCTCATCCTATTCGACTTCTTATGCCACAAGCAATATATCTCTGCTAAGATAACCGAAATACTATTTCCGAATGATCTGCTCTGCTGGATATGAGGGATGAATTAAGGTTGAGTATTCATGAAATCAAGGCGAATGTTCAATTGCAATGACATCTGAAAGTGCGCCAAAACCACGACGAAGATAATCACCAACACTTCTGTCACTAAAGTTGTCTGTCACAAAAATCACTAAAGTTGATTTCTAGTGAAAATAGCCGGATTAGAGGTAGCTAACTAGGCTGACCAGGAACAAAATTGGTGAGAGCAACTGGCACTGACCGCCTAACCTAGCAGCTTATCTGATTGATATGACCCAGTTAACTGATGCCCGGCGAGTGGTTTAAAGACGGAGCCAACAGATTGTTCCCACCCACATAAAAAAACGCCTGAATGCTAAGTTTTATTTATTATCCACATATCAAATGACAATATTGGAATTCGGGTTGCTGTCCCGGACTCCGGTTGTTGTACACGTGTCTTACGCCTTCAGAACTTTAACTTTCTTATCATTTTCTTCCCAAGAATGTACTTTCAGGAGCAGGTACTTGGTCGATCGGACGACAGAAAAGCATGTAATGTTTGAGTACCTGCTGCTACTAGTGCCGCGTTAAAACGATCTCGAAGCATATATGCGTGAGTGGGTAATTCTTCCCTCAGGCTGAAGATGAAGTTAATTGCAGCAGTCCGTTACCCAAATATACAGCTGAAAAAGGGAACGTTATCTGATCACTTCATGGTCTTTGCAGAATTGCCTTTGAAGCACAAAGGCAAGTCGCTTCAATGTTCCTCCTAATCCATCAAACAGGCCCTTGCCGTAGGAAATTGCGGAAACAATGCCATTCCACAGACATTCCATAGTCTTCTTCTGAAGGCTAAAGTTCTGAAGGCATAAGACATTTTACATGCTCTGTGAACTGATGCGCCGCTAATTCGAAACGATTATGACGGATAACTGAAGATGAGTGAAACGCAAGTATGAGCCCATGGCTCTTATGTTGTGTGATACCGGCGCATGTTATGAAGGTCACGCACGAAAATGCTCATATCTCTGTTGATAGTTAAAAACCCAAAGTAAAATTTTCAGTGTACATCAATGAAAACATGGCTGATGATATGCTAGAATTTTAGCGAAATCTATTGTGCGAACTTACGTCCAGGTCAAGTCAAATTTCAAGGTCGTTGCAAAACATGTATGCCAAGGTCATTGCTTTTATCAGCGTGTGTTACATATTTTCTGATAGGAAATTCTATAAGCTATCCAACGATATCATATTCACGCATTTATCTTCATTAATGAGGGAGTTATGACAATTATTGTGATACCTGGACCCGAAGTGACCCAAAACTGTCGAATTTGTGATTTTCTGTCATTCTCAGAATATATAATGTATGGAGCTGAAATTTGTTATAGTGTTTTCTTAATATGTACTATTAGCATGTCAAATTTCATAGAAATTGGAGGGGGTCGGGGAAAAAAGTGTGCGGACTGACACGGAATCACCCTATTCTAACGGAGTGTTCAACATAATTCGCGAAGGTCAGAACATTTTGCTCATGTATTTCTAGATCAGTGAGAACATTATAGCTCTCTGCTCCTTCTTGCAGTCTTCTATCGCAATAATTCATGAACGATGACAGCAAGCGACGAAAGAAGTCCGAAACCCAATACGATGAGAGGTACACGAATAGTTTCCCATGAAATTGATTCGATGTGAAGGACTTCGTCTGATTTGCATTTGAAACCAAGTTTATGATACCAGGTCGTGGAAATCCGATGAAGAATCCCGTGTTCCTGAATCTTCAACAGTGACAGATCGAAGATTCTGGCATAGGGGAAGTCTCTGGCGAACACTAATGATCGGCGCTGTTTAACGGGAAATGAGGAAATTATCTTGATGCGACACACCTCACGATCTCGAAATGAGAAACTCTCTACATATCTCTCAAAGAACTTGGATTCAGTAAGTAAGGCAGTGCTCCCTGCCAAAACTGCTTTCACTGCATCCACTCCTCGAACGCAGTCCGAGTTCTGTTTCTTCTGCCTGATGTATTGCAATTCCGCATTCCCTAAAATCTGTTCATCGATTTTGAGGGTGCTGATTGCCAATGACCAATGAGAATCGGCGAAATCCAGGGCTGATGAGAAGGGGAAGAGTGTGCGTGATGCGAAACTGGACGTCAGAGCAGCAGAGAAGCAAGCCCATATGATGTATGACGAGGCAGAAAGCAACAATACGAAAAGTCTGCTGCAAGTCAATAGTGGTCTCTGATTCAAGCATACGGCAAAAATGGAGAATATCCTATCCTGGCTTCTAGAGGGTGCGATACATGTGGCGAGAAGAATATAAAGAGTGAAGAATCCAACAACGCCCAACCAAAGGCTCATATGGAAAGGAGCGAAGTAAACTTGCCACCAGGGGATTTGCTCCTGCGCCATTCCATATAGACAGAGATTACTTTCCATAATGGATGCGGATACCCGAAGTACAACTTCTCTATTACCGCCATTGCCATATGTGTCAACTGCAACGTCCCTCTCTTTAGTTGCTAGGTACTTCAAGTGGTTACTGCAAGCATTTGTTTGTACATCGCACGTCCCCCCATGGACTTCTGCTTCTTCTTTCCAATCACAAGTGAAATTGAGTGCCGTTTCCAATGCGTTCCACAAGTCTCCCATGTACCCACTCTTCAAGCCGATCATTTTCCCTCGGGAATCGTACTCATGAATCTTCTGATCGTACTCTGGTCCAGTCACACATTTCAATCGAATTCCGTGGAGATTCCTGCGTCGAAGAAATACGTCCTGATTCTTTTGCCATGTCCAATATCCCTTGACGTATTCCGCCACGATATCAGCTACATCAATCTTGGAATCATCCAATCGATAATGCTCGATCAATTGCACACTCTGTGACTGGAAAGCGAGTTGATAGACCTGAGACTGGACCCCGGGCATGCTCGAACTGAGGGAAAAGTTTCTGATCCCAGCGAAGATCCAAATTCCTTTGGATAAGTGGACTTTTAGATCATGTTGTGAGAGATTGAAGGTACCAGGATGATGAAATGAAACTTGAACTCGGCAACAGCGATCATTCTTCTGTTTGTTCACATTCCATGGGAAGATAGAATCTCCAATCAGCCACTCTGAATTGCAGCGTTTCGTAAGTTCTTTTAGTTCTTGAATTGCTGTCTTCTCTCCTAAGACAGTCACATAAGAAATATGAGATACATTGTTTCTTCACTCATTTACTTAAGCTATGATTTTCATCAGTTTCATGCATTTAAAATTGTAACTTAGTTCCGAAGCATAAGATCCACTTGATTACTTCATTACCAACTCGATTCTGTTCCCTATGATGAGAGGAAAGTTTATATTTCCGCTCTGTTATGTGAAAGGAGTGAGCATTGGCCCCTCGAGGAAGGTATTTATAAATTCTGAAGAAAGGAAGAAATCAGGTGGTGAGGGCAAGCAGACATCCTTTTTCTCCCTCAACCTTGAATGAAGGACGTGATTCAGCGTTGACTTGTCTCTGTAGCAAGCCACAGGGCCGTATTTAGGGGGGGGGTTCATGGGGTTCAATATTCGGGTCCCCCCGAAATATCTTCCTTAAATTTTTGCAATGCTGCTATTCGTTTGTGTAAACGGTGCAGTACTTGGTCTTTTCTATCTTTAATAGCTTATGACTTATTAAACACTGCAACTTACAGGAAAATCCAGATATGTCACAAGGACTTACAATGACATGTATAAAATAAAATAGCACAGCGCGTACGCCAGACCTCAACCCCCCCCAAATGGAAATGATGGAAGAAGAACATGGAAAGAATATGGAAATTTTACATCTTGAGAAAAAGTACTGGGAACAAAAGATCATGGGGTTGCAGACAGAGAAAATTGGAAAATCTGCAAGCATATTCAACATGTATAAAATAAAATAGCACAGCGCGTACGCCAGACCTCAACCCCCCCCCCCCGAAATGAAATCCTAGATACGGCCCTGGCAAGCCAAATGAATTTTTTGTCCAAACATGAGGGAGATGGGAGACAGAAAGTCGAAGGACAGAGATAGTGATAGATTTAAAAACTGCACTTTGGTTTGAGATTTCTTTGCGAGAGCAGTCAGTGTGAACTGAGTGGAACACTTGCCAGGGTCCTAGATCCTGCTTTGCTTTCCCGTCTGATGGCGACAATGGGCTGACTCACGTTCCACAATTTACTATTTTTTTCTTCCTCAGGGAAATCCCAATAGTGACTGCAATAGAATTGGAATTGGTACAAAACTGCACTTGAGCTGTCTTTTTGAGATCAATGAATGCGGGGAGTCAAATCTTCAGTTCCCTCAACAATGAAAGAAAGACTTGAGGTTCCTTCCAGGTACCGCACCCCCCCTCCCCCAATTCAAACCCTGCAAACGGCCCTGGCAAGCCAAATGAATTTTTTGTCCAAACATGAGGGAGATGGGAGACAGAAAGTCGAAGGACAGAGATAGTGATAGATTTAAAAACTGCACTTTGGTTTGAGATTTCTTTGCGAGAGCAATCAGTGTGAACTGAGTGGAACACTTGCCAGGGTCCTTAGATCCTGCTTTGCTTTCCCGTCTGATGGCGACAATGGGCTGACTCACGTTCCACAATTTACTATTTTTTTCTTCCTCAGGGAAATCCCACTTGAGCTGTCTTTTTGAGATCAATGAATGCGGGGAGTCAAATCTTCAGTTCCCTCAACAATGAAAGAAAGACTTGAGGTTCCTTCCAGGTACCGCACCCCCCCTCCCCCAATTCAAACCCTGCACATCATGGGGAGGTAAGCACCATTTCCGCCAAGCTTTACACTATTCAGATTCCATAATGCCATTCATGGGAATGTGTCTAACCATAGAGTGTATATAGATGTCTCTGGAGAGGCCTTCGCTGCAGCGAGAGATAAAAGTGCCTCCGACATCTTGGGGCTGGAATTGCGCAGGGGAATGAATAGCATGATGGGAGTGGGTGCCAGCGTGGAGGCCCCCGAGCATGGAGCCCGTGGAAAACTGCCTCTTTTGCCCTCTCCCTTTCCATGTGCCTGCTATCAACTCCCACGTGCGACTCCAGTCCTAAGATGGCAGCCGCGCCTGGAGGAGTGGAGCGCCTCACGCCATAGGGGAGGCCTCTCCATGATACACTCTCTATAGCAGTGGTTCCCAAACTTTTTTGGTCACGACTCAAAATGCAACATCCAAACCCTGCTCTATGGTCTAACACGGATGAATCGGACCACATTGGGATCCATGTGACTAGCTTCCGTTTTACCAGATTGGCAGACATCCAATGAATGAGATGGAAATGAGTCAGCCTCCTCCTGTTTCTGTCTCTTCCTTGTTACATACTAAATGCCTGCACACTAAGTCCCTCGGATAAGTAGCAATTTTCCGTACAATGTCTCCAATGAAGATTCCTAGCTAGAGCATGTATGGACTCTGATAAGCTCTATCGTATTAAATTATCTATTCGAACTGTCCAAGCCGATATTGCTCAGGGTGTTATGCACATTCGAAAAACCGTATCAGAGGAAGAGTCTCTCTGTTAATTGGACGGGGTGTTCTATTATGCATTTTCGACCCTGCGGGTAATTTCCTCCGTCAACAGATGGAGACCTGGGAACGATCTGTAATAATGCTGGAAAAGCTATTTGAATGGTCCAAGATTCCAGCCTTCAATTGAGATTCAAACCGGTATAGTAAATTGGTGGTGCTGTTAACTAGAGCATGGCGATAAAGGAGTATTTTTCAGACGTGGAGTCTGAAAAGAGGAACTATCAAATACTTTCCTTCCTTCCCCCCCCATCTGAGCATGAATGCCTCCACGGGGAATGATTACCCACTACTCATCTCAGGTTCATTGGAGTCAAGCAAAAAGGATCAGAATCGAGTTGGTTATTGGTTCTGGATACTGCTCAGCCTCCTTATGGCCTGTTCTCAAACACCATCGAGATGGCTAACAATGCATTTCGAGGAAGTGGAGTTACATTTCGTGATCATTCCTTTCGTGGAACGAGGAGACGTACCGAGCGGAGTAACGATACCAGGGGTATTCCAGTTCATCTGATGAATGAGAGTCGCGACGATTTCGCATATCCGAGAGGTGGCCAAGTTCTCCCTTCCCATTTCGGCTAATATCACATCGACGTTGAGGAAACAGCCTGTAATATGCACATACAGACTATGGTAGCACAAAAAGGACACTCTTCGACGCTCTATTTAATAATAAAAAAAGCTATTGTACAACTGTTAGCTTTTGCATTAACAAAGAGAACGTCCTTGAATATATTTTACGAAAGTTTTAAATCTCTTGGTCGCATGAATGGCGAGCTAAAAGTAATTTCAACTTCAACAAGAAAAATGAGTTTCACCACATTCCGGGTTGAAGCGCATTCAACAGAGCTCTAGAGATGTCTCATTTGCCTCCAAAAACGTTTCTTTTTTTTAAGGCTGGAATTCCCATTGTGTGCTCTTGACTGTGCTGTCTGTGTCATCATGTATAGAACGTCATTGGTTGATTTCAAAGCGGCAGTTCAGTTGCAGTNATAGAACGTCATTGGTTGATTTCAAAGCGGCAGTTCAGTTGCAGTAGACTGAAACTATGACTGGACCTTGAACGAATTGAGATTTTGAAATCATTTTCCAGATTCTGTTGGACTGCAGTTGGGCTATATTAAGACTGCAGTTGCTACTTGCTTCAGTTTCTCTTTTCTGTTCAATTGCAGTCAGATTGTAGTCCAAGTGTTCGTTGACTCATTTCTAACTTATTCGTACGTTTTTGATCTAAACTAACTGAAACGGATCGACGCAAGCCAAATATCGATGCCATTTTCATTGTTCAGTTCGTCACAGTGCACAAAACTTTTTTGTCTCAATTACGACACCCTTGGGACGTGCCAAAAGGTGTGTCGAATTTATGACACGTACATTTTGTGTCAAAAGGTCTCTGTGGGAACTGCATAATTTCAGCATTGCTGCGCAGATTAACCGACTGTCGTTAGTTGCCATCAGGTTATAACATGAAGTCAACTAGCGTTCCATTCGATAATAGATGATGAGCGGCTGCATGCAAGTCGAAGTGACGCATTTTGTACTCGTATGGTCATTTGGACACACTTCGTTTTTAGATTATAATATTCGACACACCTTTTGGCACATTTCCAGTTTGTCATAATAGGGACAACCACTTTCGTGTCCAAAAAGTTTTGTGTGTGGGCATCGGTTCCGCTGCATGTGTCGCCGCCCTGGGACTTAATCGCGCGCGGGGTGATCCATTTGCGAATGTGATTTGCGAATGGAAAATGCAAGAAATGTATCATTCTCGTTCCACTGTGACATGGCAAGGAAAACCAAGCAGCACCAACATCAACGCAAACAGAGGAAGAAGAAATCGACATACATATATTTATTAGCTTGCCCTTCCCATCGCGACAGTCGCCTCAGGGTGGGTCTGGTTCGAGTTCTCCAGGCGCCATGACGGAAGAGAGGCTTCAGACATACTAATTGGTTGGAACCATAGAGTCACACTCTGGTCAGACTTCAGTCTGAATAAGATTGGACGGAGAATCAGCACAGACTCTCAATTGCGGTCTGACTTGGGTTCAAATGGCACATTTCGACTATTCTCGAAAGAAAAACCCAACTGTAACTGTAACTGAATTGAAACTGCAACCGAACTGCAACCGAACTGCAACCGAACTGCAACCGAACTGCAACCGAACTGCCCTCATGAAATCAACCATAGTGCAACGCGGTGACACTCATGGAACGTCATTGAAGATGGTTTTTTTTTCAGAGAAAGGCAGGGGAGGAAAAAGCACACAGTCAATGGTTTGATTAGAATCTGATTATTCTCTTCCCTCTCCAGTCTTACTTAAATGCACCTTCTTCACATTAATGCCTTCCTTTCTCTGCCGAGGACAGGAGTACAAAGAGAAAAACGCTGCAATAAAAAGCGGATTTCGTGGCGTCAAAGGAGAGAAAACGCTTCCAGTGCCGAGACAGCAGCAGCCTCATATGTGAAAAAGCTCAATTTTTCTTTACTGCGATTTTAACGACTGTTGGCTGTCTTACAAATGATTCGTGCACTTAAAACTTTCAGTGAAAGGTGTTTTTTTCTCTATGATATACAGAAATTACGAACATGGCATTCATACCGTCGGTTTTTTTTAACGTTAAAGAGGACGTATTATTTTGGGGTCATCTGGATATTGTCTCGGCAGCATACTGTGGAAGAAAGCCTTCAATGGATATAGAGCCTAAGACCATTCTTAAGGACTTTTATCTAAAATGACTTACTGATTATGAATCCGAGGTGCCAAAATCGGGCCATCCTGTTTCTTCCGCTAGACACCGAACGAGGACTTTCCACGGAATGATGGAACGAATGTCTTTCATTTTGAAGACGGTCAATGCAACCGTCGATACTTTTTGGGGCCTTTAGAATGTCAGAGAATGAATGAATGGAGTTCGGTAACGAGGCATCATTAGGATGGGAAGAGGGAGCTGCTTTTTTCGTGACCCTTCTTTCTGCGAGGAAAGAAAGACTCTAGTTATTCAATCATCTGAAAAATTCATGTGTTGTGTGGATGGGTACGTATGAGTTGCTTGTGTATATATTGCATTTTATCTTACACTTATAAGTAAGTCGCCCAGTTTCGACATTGGACTTGGGATTTTGTCTGCATCGTCTATGGAAGTTCCCTGTATGGAGACTCGCTACTTCGTTTGGCATTGGAAATCTATTTCCAGTTCCACTTCACTAGCCTAGAACTAATATCGGGTGGTCCGAAAAAAAGTCCCGAACTTCACACGCCTGCAGACGGAAGTTGGCTCACTTTCCCCTAAAAGATTGAAAGTTTTTCAAATTCTTTCCGAATTTATAGAGCTTGAAGACTAATTCCGCCTCCTCCACTTCCGATATATTGTCAACTTGACGCAGGTAACTACTCGTATTGATTCCCTGCCCTTAGATCTTGGACTTCCTTGGTCCTAGATTGACAACTCACACATTTCTTCCAATCGTCGCGCCTCCCATCCATTCATCAACCCCCCCCTCCATGCTCCTCTCGAACCTGTCTCAAACATCCCAGCCCGAGGCACTTTTCCACCTGGCAAAGAATCAGATAAAGTTCACCCAAACTGGTGCAGGACAACGAGATTGATGAGTTGACTGGAGTTGGACGTGAAGCAGAAGAACTTGCGTTGTATAATGTCGTCATTATTATGTACCACGCGATCGGTTTGAACTTACCTTGACTCGCCAAGGCCGGGAACGTGGTTTTATGGCTTTCAAAGGACCTTTCCAGGCTGTAATATTGAAGGACTGAGGTTCTCGCGATTGAAGTAGTAAGAAAGAACAAATGCATTTTTCCTTCACCTGTTCATGGTTTAGGGGAAACAACCTTTCCTAAAGCACTCAACAAGTTGGCACATCATTGGTTGATGATTAACCAAATGATTAAATGGGGCTGGCATGAGGGTGATCCCATGTTAAGAATAGTTAAAAATAAAGAAACTTGCGATTGCAGCAAAATCCAGTGAATTGTCAAATCGATTAACAAAACGGAACCCACATAGTTTACTTGCGATAACGTCAGGAGCCAATCTTTTCAAGAGAAAGGAAGCTCGTTAACGATGTAAAAGGTTATCTACTTCACATCTTAACGTGTCCCATTAAGGGAAAACTCTCATTGTTCTTCGAAGGAGGAGATACCGCAAACTTATTGATCATCACAGGGGCATTCTCCGTAAGGGCTTTTACACGCTCTGTTTCGAATGAAGAAGCAGGATGGGCTGCATCTGGCCCTTTGGGGTTATATTGGGTGAGTCCTTACCAAAAGGCACTCATACGCATAAGAGAATATCTATTTCTAACTCATGCTGAGAACAATATTCGTATCGCAGGTTGCATTCTCACGGTCGGTTTGGCACTTGCCCAGGAGAGAAGGGAACATTTCCTGTTTCCGGGGATGTGCGGAGTCATCAATTCTCTCATTCGTGGGATGAACTGGAATACGCCTGACATCTTCAATCCACCAGGTTCGACTTTCCCCAATTATCACGAGCAGTGAAACCAACTTTAACTTTACTGACTCAAAATCGGATATTTGTTGGCCAGAAGTTCAATGTCCTCTGATTTCTGCCATAATTTACAAAATTTTACCTGCATCATTGGGACAATGATTGCTCCTAATATGCCTGATCTGAAAAAAGAGATACTTTTAATGCAGGAGCTTTTTATCACAGCAGAAGTCTATCCAAATCGCAAAAGCCTTTGTTGCACCAAAATATATTGAACGAAATTATTGTTGTTCTGTGATGGACGGAGAGGAATGGATTAACACTGACCCAGCAGACTATCAGTCAAAAGACGAAATTGGGTGATTATTACAAGTATTACAAGAAGGATTACAGGGCCCACTTAGGGCTGAATTTGAGAAAATGTGATGACTCCCATATATTTCCAAAAATATTTCCCCAAATTTGTATTTTCAATTGGTATTTTATGGTTATATGAAATTTGGATACTACCAGTAGAGTATAAATATAAATAGTCAATCAAGGAAGCCATACTGAGCACAAATTTATGCCAACGTTAGTTCGTTATCTCATTGTTGCGCCAAAACCTCCAACCTCGGACCTACGTAAGTGCACAGGGTGCACGTACATAGGTTCATTTGTCGAGCCAAAGCAATACTGTCAGCAAATATTTAAAAAGACGTTAGACATCGAGAATGGGCAAGAGCTCACGCCGGAGTGGAGGATATTCCCCCCGCGCTGTCCTTCCGGGTCATCGAGACCTGGTCGAGCCCCTGTTTAAATTCCTTCTTTGGCTGCTTGGCTCTTGCGCATGGCTTTCGAGAGCTTTTAACCCATTGATTAGCGGATGAATAACTGAGGAATCACCCTAAGAGTATTCATGAATATGTTCAGAATTTCCGTTCGTTTTTTGAAGGAATTGCCCATTTTAAATTCAAGACTTGTCGAGAATATGAGTCATAACTTTTACCTGAATAGTCGGATTTGTCAGACTTGCAAATAAATGACGACATACTACATCCTCAGAAAATGTGATGAGATATGACCTAAGAATCCATAAGATACACTCAAAGTCATAGGTCTTAAGAGGTTAGTGGGCGTCATCTATCATTCGTGTTGGAAACTAAAGGTGTCGGTGGCTTCGATAAGGTGTCAATACTGAAAGGTCTGAATGATCACGAAGGATTTTTCGGAGAAGATTCGAAACTCGCATCTCCGACGCGGATGAGGTAAAGGATCGTTCGCTTGAGCGTCGGAATTCGGATTTATGTCCTTTAGACGTAATACTTCGTGCAGAAGAAGAGGAAAATTCCACAAAGAAGAATTAGGACTTCCAAAGAAATGTAGGAAATATTTTCCGAGCATTAGGCAGGTTTACATGTTTGGAATTTTTTCCGAGGAATCGGGAATTTTCGAGAAAAAATGTTTACAGTGGTATAAGGACATGGATCCTGGCAAATCTCCCCTGAATTTTCCCCTCTCCCTAAAGAGATGGTCGCGCTCCAGTACTTTAAAATGTTTCGTGATTACATCATCGCGAACTGACAGTCCAACAAAGAAATTTGCTTCTTCTGCGAGGTCTAGGTCCGACTCCTTCGTATCGAACGCCAACTGAACTTAATCGATTTACGATGGAGTCAGACATTGGCCAGCCCATGTTGAAAGTGCGAGATCCTGGACGGAGAAGCCTTCATGTCAAGAGGAATTGCAAGACATGTACGCAATGTATTTGACTGATACGTCGATATAATTTGCATCTTTAATATATTTTAGGCGAGAAGATATTCGAAAGAATGCCACAACTTGAGAAACCCTGCATTTCGGGGTGGTTCAACGGAAGTCCTCGCATCCTATGGAAAGCCGTGAAAGAAGAGAATGTCAACTCCAACCGAGTACACATCTCATTTCATCATCCTTCAATTTTCAATCTTTCACAACATGACCTCGAATCCCTCTTATCTCGTGAAATTTAGATCTTCGTGGGGATCAAGGATTTTTCCGTTGGTTCGAGCATGCCTGGGGTCCGGTCCCAAGTCTATCAACTAACTACCCTCACCAATATTATCAGCTTGATCGAGCATTATCGGTTGGATAGTTCTAATATCGAAGTCGTGGATGTCGTGGCAGAATACGTCAAGGAGAATTGGATTTGGAAGAAGAACAAGGACACGTTCATTCGGCGCAGGAATCTCCGTGGAATTCAACTTAAATGTGTCACAGGACCAAGGAATGATCAGAAGACTCACACGTATGATTCTCAGGGGAAAATGACAGGCTTGAAGAGTGGATACATCGGAGACCTTTGGAACACTCTAGAAATGGTCCTCAACTTCAATTGTCAGTGGAAGGAAGAAGCGACAGTTAGCGGAGGATCTTGCAATGCAACAACAAACACTTGCGAGCGTCATATGAAATACCTTGCAAGTAAAGAGATGGACGTTGTCGTTGACACGTACAGCAATGATGGGAAGCGAGAAGTTGTTCTTCGAGTATCCTCACCCATTATGGAAAGCAACCTCTGTCTGTATGGGAAGACACAGGAAGAAGTCTCTGCTTGGCAAGTTTTCTTCGCCCCTTTCCATGTAACCCTTTGGTTGGCAATTCTCTCAGTGTTCCTCCTGTTTGTTCTTGCTGCAACCTTCACCGGACTTGATCAGATATTTTCCGTTTTTGCCTTATGCTTGAACCAGAGACCACTGATGACATGCAGTAGGTCGTTCAAATTGGTAATATCTGCCTGGTGTTGCATCATATGGGCTTACTTCTCTGCCGCACTAACGTCTAGTTTCGCATCCCATACTCTCTTCCCTTTCACATCCGCGAAGGATTTTGCCGATTCTCCTTGGTCATTGTCAATCAGCACCATCGCAATTGAAAACCAGGTTAAAGGAAACCTGGACTTAGAATATATTTGGCAGAAGAAGAGATCGGTCATCGATTCCCTGGAGCACGCTATCGATTCGGTTCTTGCCGGCGGTACAGCCTTTCTCGGTGAATCCAAGTTCTTTGAGAAAGGTGTTGAAGACATCGGGGATCCGGACACTTGTCGCATTAAAAAGATATTGACCTTCCCTGTGAAACAAAGACGCAGTCTTGTGTTTGCCAAGGACTTCCCATACGCCAGGATCTTCGATCTGTCCCTGTTGAAGATCCGTGAGGTTGGGATTCTTCACTTGATTGCCTTGAAGTCGTTTCCGGAACTTGGTTCCAACTGCAATTCACACGAAGCCCAACGACCCGATTCGATTTCTCTCGACACCCTCTACCTACTTTTCGTCATTCTCGGTTCAGCATCCCTTTTATCGCTTGCTGTCCTTTTTTATGAAGTATTTCGATGGAGATGCAGAGGCAGGATGCAGATGCAGCTCTTCGGAGATGATGATGCCTCAAATGTAGCATAAGGAACGTATTCCAGAAAATTTAATGTAACGTTTCATTTGTTTTTTTTTGTCGTAAGATGAAAATTCTTAATTAGAAGCGTCTCTCTCAAATCATAGAGTTTTTAGAAAGACATTATGAATTAATCATAAGATGTTTGTGAAAATCGAGACATCGAGTACGAAATCGCATCTTATATCCGTACGCCGCCGGTTGATATCGTCGGTGAGCATGCTATGGCCATTAGCACCATCAAGAAGTAAGCAACTCGATTCCACGAACGCCACCAGAGCGTTGAAGACGTCCATCGACGAAGAACACTTGTGGCAGGTCCTCGCACCATCAGAAGACGATTGGCACTGGACCTGTGAGGGACTGGGACGTGACATCGATAAGTTCAGGATGTTAGCGCACAACATTCTAACCACGAAGTTGAGAAAGGGCAAGGTATGCTCACCGCAGGTGCCATTTCCCCTCAGTGAGAGGGACAAGTCTGTCCGTATGCAGGCTGTCTAGTTACAAGACTTGCATCGTCTATGCATTGATGGAAGATAGCAGGGGGAAGTATTACAACAACCTCCCTATTCCCTCAACCTCACCCTTCCAAATTTCAATGTTTTCCCCGAACTCAAGGAGGCCCTTCGAGGACGAAGCGCTTCAACGATTTGGGAGGCTCGGACTTCGCCGTGAACGCCCGCATACGCACCTTCAAGGGAGACTCCATCTCAACTGACGGGAAAGACCCTTCCCCATCGATGGTATCCTGGCACCGAATCGGCTACTTTGAAGGGTTTTGAAGATATTGTTTTCATCCAAACCCCCTGTGTCAATGTCCGGATGAGGGCTTCGAACGTAAGGGCGATCCTCGTAAGTTGATTGAAAAATGATGTTTCTACATCAACTATAGATGTGGCATTGTTACAAGCTATTGTTGTCATTGATGGTTTCTCCTAATCCAGGCACATCTCCATTATACCCACGAACTGATATATTTTCAGGACGATGTCACGATTATACTAGTAGTTTATAGTGCAATAAATACACAGTGACATTTGCTCCGACAAAGTGGCTTTCCCCCATGAGAAACACCGATCCCCAGTTGAGGCACAACAAAGTGAGTTGCATGGGAATCCTTTTGACACAACCGACCCAAGCTTGCGTTAGCAGATTTCAGGTGATAACAAATAAATAGCCTCACCTTTTCAGAGAATGGAGGCTCACTAAGAAAGAGAGAAGTTGACATCTAGTTTCCATCCTAATGACGCCCGATAAGCAGATAACATTCATTGTTCTTCAAGAGAGGGGGAGAACTAATTAGCATTGATTCTTGCAAAGACGTTCTCAATGAAACGAATGTACAATGAAAACGTCCTGCCAGAATTCTCTTCTGTAGTGCAAGTTGAGGAAACAGGATCACCTTCCTCGTTCTGGGTGAATTTTTTTACAAAGATGTTCTCTTGCATGAAAGGTTCGTCACCTGCTGAATCCGGCAGAAGAAATGCGTGTATATCGTAGGGCAGTTCTTCATCGCTGACTTGTGGAGGAAAGAGAGAAAGACTTGTTTTTTCTTCGAATGTGCCAAGTCATCAATTCTGATTCGTCAGATGAATTGGAATAGTCCTCACATTTTCATTCCAACAGATATGCCTCATCTCATTGTTAGGCGGGAAGATGACAAAATATAAGCTGACGGACTCCTGTCACGTGGTTTTTGGTCTGGACGAAGAAAAGATTAGATTCGGACACCGTACACCACGCGAACAAGATTTCCGTGGCAAGTAAGAAATGACAGGAGACTATTAAAATGCTTCAACTTAATGACAGGCCAAAACAAATGCAATAGCTATCCTCCAGAAGGAGGTCACCAGGTTGAGGATGTGGAGTAGGGGCGAAATGTCAGAGTTTGGCATCGGAGAAGAGAAGACGGCAGAGAGACACCACACAAACTAAGGAAGGCGGAGAGCCTCCAGGTCCAGAGAAAAAGAAAAGGGGGCACTCCCCGCGGCCAGGGCCAAGTTGGAGGACGATCGTGAATCGTTGAAAGTGTTGGGAATGCCCGAAGAATACTCATCGAGTGTAACCCGAGTAAGGGAATGTCCGGAAATGCTCAGGAATGTTGAAAGCCTCCACTTTTTAGAGGGAGGAACCAGGTAAATATGGTTTGGAGAAAGTACTCCGCCGGCTCAAGGTGAGGAAACGGAATACATGCTTCAAGGCGAAAGGGGCGAAAGGGGTGAGAGAGGTCAAAGGGATCTCACGAGTGCATGGCATTACTGTTACGTTTTAGAAAAGCGAAGCTATTGATAAAAGTTAGAAATATCTACCAACGAAGCTGTTGGCTGGAATCAACCAAGTTGAAGGTGATAAGATGAAAGCATATTGAGACGAATCCAATAAACTCTAGGTGCCTGTCGGAAATCTGTATACCAGCAGGGAGGGAAAAAAACCTTAAATTTCACAAATCCCAAGAACATGCATAACAGGACAAT
>CAJPEV010002781.1:0-39150 GCA_905338385.1 Darwinula stevensoni
CTCTGCCAGCCCTCATGTTGGGAAGATCTCACCATGGTGAGCGAGAGTCATGTGTCAGTCCACCACATGACAGCGGGGCCCACCATACCTTTAGCTCCTAACTTTATAATAAAAAAAAGATGGTTTAGCCTATTCGTAAACGAGACAAAGAAAAATGTTGAATTGATCGTGATTGTCCGCCCCTGCCTCTTTCGACGGTAAATAAGAGGAAATTAAGGACTGATATCGCGGACAATTCACTGGACCGAATGAGTTGGTTCCTCCTCTAACATGTACTGTAAACAGTACTGTCAGTAGCAGAACATCATCTCTTCTGTCCTAGACATAGGACATTCTAGGATATCGTGGAGATGCATTCTAAGAAGAACAATGACAAGGATTATGACGCCCGAAGCATGTGGCAATGATGTCCCATCGACGTCGCAGAACATTGGAACATACGTTGCGGCGATGCATACATTTTGGGACATAGTGAGGTCGCCGCGACGTCCATTATGACGTCGAGACGACGTCGCAGTGGTCACAAAATCACGTTGCAGCAACGTTGCATGGACGACGACAAGCGATGCCATGTGTTGCTTGGGGAGAGGCTTCTTATGGCAGTGTAGGCAAGTTTGTGGGCCGATCCCAAGGAATGCCGCATCTCGCATCCCACAGGCTTTACTTTTCTCCCATCCCCTGATTATGCAAGTCATCGACATGACGGCTTTTGCTTGCTGAAAAATTTGATGACTACGAAATAGCGAAGGGAGGGAACCTCAGTGTCATGGTGGTCAGTAAAATGACTGATCCGTAACTGGGCTGGTTCTCCAGGTTTAGTTGTATGCTGCGAAGGAAGTAACAACTTTGGAAAATGAAACCCTCCTCACTTCGCTTTTCCGTCTAAGTGTACGTTTCACCACTTCAGCCCACTTGGGCTGAATCAACTTCACCCATCTGTGTTCACTCCACGTGGCATTGGCTCATTTCCCGTCAAATTAGGCCTTTAAACGAAGAACTACACCAGAGTAGTATCCACAGGGACGCCAAGATGTGCCTTTTCACACCTCTCTCTAAAAGCCCCTTTAGTTAAAGCATGGACGTAGCCAGAAATAATTTCCGGGGGTGTCTTGTGAGGCTCTTTCAGGCTCATGAGATGACGAAGTGCTCCCCCCTTCCCAACTCCAATACTTCTTGTTTCATGAAATCTTGCTTCATTTCGGGGGGTGTCCAGACACCCAGGACACCCCCCCCCCCCCTGGCTACGTCCCTGAGTTAAAGGACCGTTAGCTAGCGGAAGGTTAAAGGTTTGCGCATTCCCAGATAAAGAGGCTTTTAACAAACGGTCTGTTTTCTCCTTAAAGGACCTTTAACTAAAGGAGGTTTGAGCATTCGGACCTATGTGTTCTTGTATTGGTCGGGCGGTTGTATCTATATGTAACTCAATTGAGTTATTCGCTCTCGTAAGCAACGCCTAGGACCAAGACGCATGCGAATTTCTTTCCTAACTTCTAGGCTTAATCCACAGACGTTTCCGGGGGAACAAAAGGATCTATAACGGTCAATAAATCTTAAAGATTTAATTTTCTCTTCCATCCTGGTGTCCCGGTTTTTCACATTTCAAGAACTAACGTTAGGGCATTTTCTTGAGAATGTCCCTTTTTTTCCTGAAAAATATTTGGTCACCATAGTGTATGCATAAGATTTGTTGTGAAATTGCTGTGTTTCTGTCATGGCTCCTCCCATGATAGGCTACACGAGTGTCACGTGTGGCTTCTACTGCTTTACCTGGGCTAACGTGCCAACGTTCAGCACTGCGCATTAATTGCCTTGTGTTTCATTAGGCATTTTTAGTTTTGATTTTTGGAGTGTCTAGACAACCAACAGCATTGCTTCGCCAACAATTGACAGTTGGTAGTTAAGAGCTGGCAGTTGTTAGGCAACGTAGAAGGTGTTCGTTGTGTCAACCATCTCTTAGATGAATGAGACCTTGACGTATAGGACCTATACTTCTTTTTGGTGATGTGAGATCTCCCCTCCTGGAAGAAGGAGCTGGCTCCGGAAGCATGACTGGTAGGATAAGGACTCCATCCCTGTACTAATCAGGAGCATGTGTTACGCCGACTCTTCACGGCACCATGCACCATATCACCTTCCATTTTTAGACGTTTTCTTCTAAGAGTCTTGGAAGTTTTCTCCTAAGTTATACCCCTACATAATCACTGTGATCTGCTCAGGCAGCTCTGCCATACGGTAGCAATCATGGGGGTCAAAACAGGTGAAAACCTGATCAAAAGTATAGAAATTAAAGTTCACACTTTTTAATT
This sequence comes from Darwinula stevensoni, assembly GCA_905338385.1. Taxonomy (NCBI): domain Eukaryota; kingdom Metazoa; phylum Arthropoda; class Ostracoda; order Podocopida; family Darwinulidae; genus Darwinula; species Darwinula stevensoni. The sequence goes on from CAJPEV010002781.1 coordinate 2,307, forward strand.
CCGTTGATTTAATCACATAGAAAACTGTCATGAGATTCAGGAATGCCACATGAGAGCCAACTCGACTATAGGATGTACTTGTCTTTACAGGTTAACTTTTCTGGTATTTTTTTGCCAAGACCATGAATGTTCATTTTTGATGAATGTTGTCATTCATGATGCCTTGGTGGAAATCATGTATCTGTAAACTTGCACTTAAAAGCAATGATGGAGCAGATGCTCACTGGTACTTACTCTTAAGCAATAGTGGTATTTAGTTTCAACTCCATAGGTTCATTTTCTTGTTGAAATCAATCTTTGCATGCCAAGAATATTAGTCATAATGAGTAACAGCAACATTTGAAATGGGATACAAAAATTTCCCTGCAAGTCTGCACAACATTTTTACTGATATCAATATCTACACACATCAATCTTCTTGCCATAAAGTTTTCAGCTGCCCCAGCTTGCCCTCTGAGCAAGCAGCTAATTGCTACCAACAGGTAGACAATTTGAACAATCCATAGTTCCACAGTGCCATAAGTTGTGCTATAAGCCCTTTAAATATGGTTCTGATGTTACTTCTTATATATTTCTATCTATTGGTCAAGTTTCTGAATTAATACAGGTAAATAGAAACAAATGTCTGAAGTTATACAGGAGGAAAATAATAAAGAAGAGCAACATGTTCTGCAGAAAGCACAAGGCTTTCTGCAGAGCAGGTGTATATCTTTTCTTATATGGATATTAATCATTTACTAAAAGAAGCCTACATGTTTTCCTTTCTGAGAAAGTGTACTTTCTGCCTGTAAGTTTTTCCCCATAATTTTTGAGTTCATGAAAAATGTTCATTTTTAATAAATATAATTAATTATATTTAACTACTTAATTATATAATTTCCTAAATTTATTTGTGCTGAAAAATAGAGCAAATTTTTGTTACTCTGTCCAACCTTGTAATGCCTTAGGTGTTCCTCATTCCTGTCTTGGCTATCTGAGTTTTGGCCAGAAAAATGCAACTTTGTCCCACAGTCTGATGAATGAGACTGTTAGGGTTGGAAATCTTGAGAGTACTGTCTGCTGCTGTTGCTACTCTGAAATGCTAGGAAACTTGACTCTCTCCAGGACAATGAAGCAGGGATGATGGGAAGAGATGATAGATTTCACCCTGTGCACAGGGAAGGTCTGTAGGTGCAAAATAACAGGATTGGGGTTTCTGGTATTAGGAAAAGAATCACGAGAATGAGACCACTTACTAGTGTGTGAGACTTAATATCCATTCCTAGTAATATCCTGTCCTCAGTCACAAGGTGATTTAACACTAGGGATGGGGCTGTCAATTGACAACCTTTTAATTGGCCATTTTTGACAGCTCATATTTTTACTCAGTGAATTAATAAATTTTTATAGAGCTCATAACTCTGGTCATTATCCTCCAGCACTAAAACCAAAGAGCCAATTCCATATAAAAGTTATATTCATGCAGGCTGCCAAACATCAGAACTGTGGCACCTGTTGGGTATGAAAATATTATAGCAAATGCTCAAACTACCATGACCTCTCACCTGAGTGGTGTAGAGTGAGTACAGGCTGTTCAAGGTCTTCCGGCCTTAATGACTGAAAGTTAAGGTTCAAGGTCTAAGTTACAGCTTTAGAACTTAAGTTTAATGCAAGGTCTATCATGGTCTTGGCCAATAGTCTTCATCAGAGTATCAAATCATTTTTAGAGTCACTGATCAAGGGACAAGTACTTGAATTATGCCTTGGCCAAAGCCTAAAAAAATTAATCTAGCTATGAAGAACTTCCTTGAGCAAGGCAGAGGCTATTTTTTCTGACCAGAACAGGAATAAATACTAATACCAGAAACCATGAAACTCCAGTTCTGATAGTGGAGATAATGGACAAGAGGTCACTCTTATCTAGTGGTGGCAGGCCCTATGGTGCACAGCACTAATTCTGTAGGTATGTTAGGAGACATTGAAAAATAAATTTAACTAAATTTAGAGAATGGATTCCTCTCTTTGGACTGTTTTCCTTGATGGAAAAGGTGGAGTACCTGCTGAGTAAAACTGAAACTATTTTGAGTGATTTTGTATTGCAGTAGTTAATGGGTTAGACCAGTGGTTCCAAGACTTCGTTGAATTGCAACCCACTTGCTGAGGTACAAAAAATTTTCCAACCCAATGGAATCCAGAATGAGGTATTTTCAAAGTAATTATGATGTGAAAAAAACTGATAGACCTTTTCTGCAGGGCATGTTTTATTCTGAGCAGATGTGGATGTGATTTTTATGCTGGGAAAATCCCAGTGATATATGGGTGGGTCCCCAGTAAATGATACTGGGAACCCACCTTGATGCCTCTCATGATCCACAGTTTGGGAACCACTGGGTTCGACAAAGGAAAAAAGTGGGCACACAAAGATTTTAGGAATTTAATTGAATTTATAAAGGATACCTGCTGCAAGGATTTAAATTATTGTTTCTTGTCCTTGTTATGTGAGGAATCATGGCATGCATTTCTAACAGTTCAGATTTACTTAGGCTTTTGTCATGTGCAACTTTTCTCATTCAGTCTCTATTCACTTCACTTTCCTTCCCTAATTCTCTCACCACTCCAACCTCACTTCATTCTGTTATTCTCGTTTGTGATGAAATGCAATAAGCACTGATGGGATGAAGTCATATGATCTTTCTTCCCTAAGAATTTTTTGAGTTGATAGCAGCAGCAACATCTTGGTGACCTATTAATTGATCTGCATTCACCATATTTAGCCTCCTCTTTGCCATGCACACATCACCCAGACTTATATAATAGACCAGAGTGTCTTATTCTCAGTAACTAAAAGGGAGGAGAGCAGCAGCATTCATGATTGAGGGCTCAACTTCTTGATAAGTATTGTAAGAATTATACAGCCATCTTCTTGATAGATGGGACTAAATGTTGATGTCCCCTGGTTTGTAAAATGATTTTAACTTCCTTTTCATTTTCACATCTATAAGAATACACAATAATTTTCTCCTATTCCCTCCTGTCATATTTCCTGGTAATCACCTTTTCCATTCCTGTGGACTTGGTTTGCTGAGGTTATCCTAGACTGCTTAGGACTACTGAGTAAAGCATTGAGCTATGCATCAGTTGTAGGAGACATGTTATAATTTTCACAAAATTTAACCCTATGACTAGACGAAACATTCCAAGATTTCTTTCGGCGTGACAAGATATCTCTTTCTACCTAGGTTTTTTGGCAAATGAATGTTGAATCCTGCGATGGATCTTGAAAGAGATGAGAATTCTGTACATCACAGAAGCCAGCTCAAAAGTGATACTTTATGTGATGAAGGTAGTCAGACAGAGAAAAGTGAGAGCAGTGAAGAAGGTAAAGAATCAGAGGTGAAGTCACAGGCAGTGGTAAAATATTCTGAATACCAAAATCCAGTCAGCTATGCTCAATTGGACCCTGAAACAAATTTGAATCTCCCACCATCCAATTGGCTGCGGACCAACCGTCAATATCCACGTGGCATTGTGCCACATTTTGAGAAATCATCTGATTTCTCCAGGTTAGCATGAAGCCCTCAGAAGTTGTTAATGAGAGCTTTCTCAAGCTGGATTTACTCCTTGATATGTCTTCTGGTTGATGTAAATGATCTTTCTTTGTATCTTCCTAGCTGTGCATTGGCCCACAACTTCCTTGACTACATTGGGGATGTAGATGTTGTCTCAGATGCAGAAAATATCAAAAAGCTCCTCAAGATGTCATATAGTAAAGCTCCAGTAAGCTTGTGGGCTCCACAGTGATTTTTTACATAATATCATAAAGGTTTTTTTTTTCTACTATTCTGACTCAGGAATAATTGCATTTAGACAGAGATTTCACGATGTTGCTTACAGGTGAGCATGATGGTGCATCGTGTGGGCAAGACCCTTTTATTGGATGAGTTTGACATCAATTGGCACCTTCTCCGAACAGCAGAGACTGAATGGGAGTGGCTTCGAAAATTTTACTATGAACATGTACTTAAGAGCTTGGAGGAAAAGGTAAAGTGGAGCAATGGATTTAAGATTGATTTTTTTGTACATTGTGATCCAAAAGTTACTTGCCACTTTAACTTTGAAAATTTTATAATTAAAATCACTTTTTGAAGAATCAAACATCATAATTCTGAAACTGTGTAACCAAAAGTTTTATCTCAAAAAGTATGGGCTCACTAATTGCATTAAAAAACTTTAACCTAAGTGCTATTTTGATCTTTGCATTTTTTGCCACCTCTGAATTACTGTTAGCAAAGCATTTTGGTTCATGGCTTCCATTATAGCATCAAGTTCTTGCCATATCTCCCTTTTTGACTTGTTAAAATTTTGGGTACAACTACAGGGTGCATAAGAAGTTCTGTTACAAACTTTGGACTCGCATAGAAAGACTCATGGGTGGAATCTTTTACAAGCCTATGTGCTTGTGACTTATATGGACATGCAGCTTATAATTGCATGTGAAGCGGTGGTCTCATCAGTTCATGCCATTTTTTGTGTCAAAATGAATGCACAACATGCAGCTATCATTGAGCTTCATCTCAGTGGAAAAGCACCACCAGAGATATTCAAAGTCCTCTCTGGCCGAGGCACGAATCACATGTTCTCTCACCGCACCATTAAACAATACCAGCAGACCCACTCTATTGAGGATCGTGAGAGAAGTGGACGCCCAAGGTCTGTTATGGCTCCAGAGATGGTGAAAAAGGTGGCTCTCCGAATTCAACGGAACCCCAGGTGCTCCATGAGGATGATGGCCAGGGAAATGCACATATCAGAGGGATCCATGTCAAAAAACACTTTCACCTGAAATCTCTCAAATGTAAGCATGCACAGCTGCTGCCACCTCACACAAGGCAGTTGTGGCTTCAACGAAGCAAGGCCTTGCTGCAGCGGTTCAGGGCTGATGACATCAACAAAATCCTGTTTTCCAATGAAAAATTGTTCACCATCCAGGCTACCTCCAATCAACAAAATGATTGGATCCTTGCGCTACGGATCTCAGATGTCTCACATGATATGCTAATTGTGCCTCATTCACAACACCCCCAGTCAGTTATGGTTTGGGCAGGGGTGTCTGCCAACAGTCGCACCAATCTGGTTTTCATTCCTGAAGGGGTCAAGATCAACAGTGTGATGTACAGAGATATCATTCTAGACCCAAGAGTGAAACATGCAGGTAAGACCATGTTTGGCAACCAGGCTTGGACGTTTCAGCAAGACGGTGCGCCAGCACACAGTTCCAACATTTCCCAAGCATGGCTTCATTGTGAAATTCTGAACTTCATCACAAAGGACCAATGGCCTCTTAGCTCCACCGACCTGAACCCTCTGGATTTTTCTATTTGGTCCATTTTGGAAACAAGGGTTGGGGCTAGTGCACACCACAGCATCGGGGCTCTTAAGAAGTCTTTGGTCCGAGAATGGAAGAATATTCTGCAGCATCAGCTGCAGTACACACATTCCGTCCTCTATTGAGGGCTTGCATTTCCAAACATGGTGGACATTTTGAGTAGCCATGGTTCCTAATATTGACTAACACTTTGTACCAATACATTATAACTTGGAGTTGCCATTCTTGTTGCTTTGGTTGTTTTTTGACAAAAAAAGTTTGTAACAGAACTTCTTATGCACCCTGTAGTGAAGTAGAGTTTCCTTTTCCTGACTATCCTTGGGTGTAAGATTGAGGGACCTTACACTGCACCCCAAAAATCTCACTCCCTACCATCTGTCTGGAATTCTATTGCCACAGGATATTGGGTTTTTGTAAATAGCCATCCATGACACAATTTCCATTTGTTCCTGTCCATGTGCTTTTGTAGTTTTCCTGTAGTTTTGATGCAATTGCCACCAATTGCCATCTGATCAAACTTTTTGAATTTAGTCACAAAAAGTAGTTTTATAAACTTATAATCTGGAAAAGACTTCAGGAAAACTGGTAAATAACTTTTTGATTACACTGCGTAACTAAATGACCATTCTTTGGTTTTGTAGGCATGTGGTAGTGGTTACTTATGATGATTCATGAGATGTGCTTATATAGGTGCTTGTTTCATTATATACAAATATAGGAGAAGTTGATTCGGAAGAACACTAGTCGTGAACTGTTGCAAAGTCGAAGCCTCTTGTCTAAGTTTCTCTATCACAGTGTTGCAAAAGAGGAAGAAAAGCAAACAGAAGGAACTCTCACTGCTGTAGGTCTACATTTTATTACATTCTCTATTGTGCACATAATTATTTGAAGTGTGAATGTTCATCATTATTGATAATGATATTCAGAGGCCATATGATGAAAGAAAAAGTGAGGTGCCAGGAGGTAATGGCACTGGGAGAGATGCAGGAAACTCAGTACAAGGAAGTGAAGATATTCCAAATAAGCCAACAGGAGATGCAAGAGGAGGCCCTCCATTTGCCAGAGGGGTCCTTTGGACTTTTGAAGATATCCATATGCTCATTGGTTCCAACATGCCCATCTTTGGAGGAGGGACTCATCCATGTGTCAGCCTTCGACTTCAGCAAGTTTTTTCTGTTCTGCTCAATTAACACATTTACTTGTAGTTGTAATAATTTTTCACTGATACAGTCAATGTTTCTTTGTTTGCAGTGACATGAATCATCCCATTACTGTCCTCACAGGGCTTGATTATTGGCTCGACAACTTGATGTGCAATGTTCCTCAGGTCCTCATGTGCTATCATCTCCAAGGAATTGTTCATAAATATGAACTTTTTGAAACAGAAGAACTCCCCAGCTTGGAGACATCAAGATTCTCTCCTCAGCTGGTCAGGGATGTTGCCCAAAACATCCTTACATTTCTCAAGTCAAATGCAACTAAAGCAGGCCACACTTACTGGCTATTCAAAGGTAATCTGTTCTGAGTACCATTTTGTCTTTCAGAGTTCAGAATCATAGCTAAGATCTTCTTATGTTGAATGGGACATAACTTACAGGCTCATCTGACTAAAGGGCACAAAGAAGGACCTTGGGATGAACTGAGAGCTTCAAAAGGAAGAACTGAACTCACTTCAGTTTGAAAAGTATGCTGGGCAAATGTCATTGTCTTGATTGAGATCTTGATTTGGAAAACATCACATGCCAGCTGTTTCCATATGTGGGGGGATGACATGACACCCTCTGGTCAAGCAGACAGGTACTTTAGTCCAAATGGAAGTAACCATTATGAAGATAGACAAATCAGAGAATTCAGAGGTTAACTGAATTAGCTTAGCGTCTGATGTAACATCTATGAATGGAACTGTCTAAAAAATACTTAGATTCTTAAAATTCCACACCAAGGAAGACTAATGGTATATACACACATCAAAAAAAGTTTTTCACCACCCCCAAATCTCTAAAGATCCTTGCTGTGATATTTTTGGTTATAACTTTGCTGTATTTCATCCAAATTCCATCAAAATTTTATCAAACATAACAAACACATGGTAACAATATACTATAAGGATTTTTCAAAATGTCCACTGTCGGCTGAGCTACAGGCTTTTAAACGCTTTGGAAAGTTTGTCCATGATGGCTGTCAGCTGTTCAACCTTAATGTCATCCCAAGTCTTAAGAAAACCCTTCTTCAGCAAATCCACCCTGCCAAAATGGTCATGTGTCTAGGGGTCCAGAACTGCTCTCAGGAGCCGTAACTGTGAGCAGGTCGCATTTCCCACAGTCAGTGATGGTGTGGGCTGGGATTTGTGCCATGGGCAAGACTCCTGTTTTTTTTTTTTGGAAAAAGGGGTGAAGATCAATGCAGCCATGTATCAAGACTGCATCCTGAGAGCAGTTCTGGACCCTTGGGCATGTGATCATTTCGGTGAAAATGAATGGACGCTGCAACAAGACTGAGCACCCATGCATGGAGCAAAGACAACAATGGAGCTCTGCAAAGAACTGTTTCTGAATCCATGGGGGAAGGACATCTGGTGCTGAAACTCACCAGATCTCAAACCTATGGATTACGCCATGTGGTACATTTTGGAGAAGAAAGCCTGCTTGACACTGCACAGCAGTGTGGATTTGCTGAAGAAGGGTTTTCTTAAGACTTGGGACAACATTAAGGTCAAATAGCTGATGGCCATTGTGAACAACTTTCCAAAGCATTTAAAAGCCTGTATCTCAGCCGATGGTGGACATTTTGAAAAATCCTTATAGTATATTGTTGCCATGTGTTTATGTTTGATAAAAATTTTGATGGAATTTGGATGAAACATAGCAAAATTATAACCAAAAATATCGCAGCAAGAACCTGCAGAGATCTGGGGGTGGTGCAAAACTTTTTCTTTATATGTGTAGCTTAAGCATTCTTGTCCTTGGTGCTATGCCACTACATTGCTCTGGCAATGGATTAACACTTTGAAAAAATTTCTTGCCAATTTACTTTTCTGTTGCACCACTCATATGACTTTTTTGCATGTCCAGGCTTGACATCATCCCACAAATGTGAAAAGTATGTTAAATAGATATCAGATGACCCAAAAAAAGTGTCCTGTTTGATGCTTTATAAAATCCATTGTCTATCCAATCTAGGTTTGTGATGTTTCTGTAGCAAATTGGAAACATCACAAAATTAGTTTTATTAAAGTTTCATTTACATAGGTTGTCTGAATAAAAATTTGCAGTCATTCAAAGTGGAGTCATAAAATGTACCTCTACTGTGCATGAGGTGGATGGAGTTACAGCACTACTTGAATGATTTCTCTCACTTGATGCCATAAAGACTGCTTTTTATGCCAAGACCCTTGTCATAGTATTCTACATGTTGTAGAATAGTACCACTGTCATACATCGCTGATCAGACTTGATACTGCACAGAATACTACAATAAGAACTGGCATAAAAAGATGCATTTATGGTATCAATAGACAGAAATCATTCAAGCAGTCCTGAAACTCCATCCACCTCATGTGCAGAAAGGTACATTTTATGATTCCACTTTGAATGACTGTTGATTTTTGTTCTGACAACCTAGGTACATGAAACTTTCCTAAAACAGACTTTGTGATGTTTCCAATGTGCCACATAAACATCACAAACCTAGATCATCCACAGTAGGTTATATTAAGCATCAAACAGGACCCGTTTTTTTGGGCCACCCAATATAATAGCCTTTACTGCACATAATACTATTTGCCAATAGGTTTCAAAGGTTGGGTGTGGCTCTGAAAGCTTGATAAGAGAGAAATAGATTCCCTTCAATACCAAGTTCTTTTCTGGGTGATTTTCAGATCAGATGATCTAAGTTGTAGAATGAATTTAATGCATTCCACAACTTCAAAATTCTCATCAATGCACGATCACAGAAGTCTGCCAAGTAAAGAATGAAGTATATGTCCAGCATCTCCTTTAAGATAGAGTGAATGATATTGCAAAAAAGTTCTGCAAACATCAGAACCATAGAAAAAATATCTCTTACATTACTTATGAACTTGAAAGCATGGGTTCAAATGCAGGCATACCAAACCTGGCTTTTTTCTAGGCTTATGGTATGGTCCAATTGGTTGAATCTTTTCCTGTAAGCTGCTCAATAATGGGTTTGGCAGGTTCAGTTCCTGCCCCTTCCTGTGTGCTCCCTGTATCTCTCTAATTTGTGCTACTATGTGATATTCAAATTTCATGGAGTTGTTCATGGCCAAGCCAACAAATGATTTGGCTGATCTCCCAGAGTTCTGGGGCTCCCAGCACTAGGGAGCAACATCAATAGTGATTATCCCATATGAGAAACATCAAAATGCAAAACTGCCTCAAATTTTTTTTTTTCCCTCAATTCAGGTTCTCAAGTTACAGGCCCTCAAGGATCTGGAATTCTAGGCTTCCATGTACTTGAACCACAGCCATATCTTGAAAAGTATGACAGCTAAAAATCCTGGCATTAACCTTTTCACTGTGGAGTATTTAGTAGCTGGGCACTGTTCAGCACTGTGCAGGGGTTTTTCAGGCACTTTAACCCAATTCACTGCTGCTCAAAATTAAGGTACTTATGTTTTGTGCTACAGGAAATCCAAAAAGAAACCATTAGGTTAATATAAAATTCATTCAAATTTGAAAGAATGAAAATTCCTTCAGAATACAGGGTGGGGACGTCAATCGGCTATTTACTAAATCCAGATCTTTACCTGGAAGTAAAAGATGTAGAAATTTGGAATATTTTACATGGGTTTATTGGTCCTTCTTCTATATCATGGAAAATTTTCATTCAAAATGGCCATCTCTGGCCTCAATCACACGCTCCAGACAACCAGGACATGTCTTGATGCAGTCTGAAATGAAGTCCTTGGACATCTTGTCCCACTAATTCTGGATGGCAGACATCAGGGCCTCGATATTGGCATGGTTGATGCAGCCAAACTTGCTCTCGAGGTAGGACCACACACTGAAGTCCATGGGGTTCAGTTCCGGCCTTGAGGGTGACCACATTTTCTTGGGTAGGAAGTCCGGAAACTCCTTTTTCAGACTTTTCAGTCTTGTTTGCAATGTGAGCTGCAGCTCCGTCCTGCTGGAAGATCCAGTCATTGTTTCTGAACTTCATCTTGGCCCAGTCCTTCATGGGGTTCTGTAGGATATGCTGATAGAACCAATCGGCTGTCACCTTGATGCCAGGTGGAATGAACACAAGGGAGGTCTTCCCGGACGTGCTGATGCCGGCACAGACCATGATTCTGTCCGGGTGCTTTCTCTTCAGGTGGAATTTCTTGTTTCCAGGGATAGCCTTGATGTTCTTGGTCTCCACCCTGTTGTTCCTGGGGTTCTAGACAGCCTCAACGGTGAACGGCTTCTCATCCATGAACACGAACTTGCTGAGATCCCCATTTTTCAGCTTGCGCAGTAGTTGCGGGAACAATCCAGCCTCTTCGGCTTCTGGACATCAGTCAGGAGTTGCCGCTTTTACATGGAGTAGGACATCATCCTCAGATCCTCATGCACGATGTTCTTCACTGTCTTGGGATCAATGCTGGCCTCCCTGGCCATCTTCCTGAAGGACCTTTGGGGTTGTCGGCAATCTTGTTCCGGATGCTCTTGATCATCTCTGGCGTGCGTACGATCCTCTTTTTCCCACCCCTGGACCTGGGCTGACCACTGCCATACCCCTTATAACAGTTGATGGTCTTGTAGACCGTGTCTTGGGTGGCCTTCAGGTTCCTCAATTCCTTCACGATGTCCACTGGGCAGTTTCCGGCCTTGTACCTCTTCACAATGATCATGTACATCTCCGGCATCTTCAGGTAGATTCGTGTTAATCCAACTTTTTTTCTTTACAAATTGCTAGTCCTACTAGTAAAAATTTATCCAGGAATATAAACAAAAATTGTCATGCAACCTGATGCATCCATATTAAAAATAGCCAATTGATGTCCCCACCCTGTACATAATTCCAACAATACTGAATGATGGGAAATGTATGCAGACAAGTGAAAATCAAATGGAAAATTTAGTTCAATTATGTTTGACAGGAATGGTATTCTGAAGGAAAATAAACTTTAGTTTTTGGAAATCATAAATTCACACTTCTTTGTTATACTCTTCCAACTTCTGAGTGACGTTTCATTGACTTGAATGAAATTGATGTTCTTAAATTTCAAAGTCTTAAAATTTTCAAATATTCAAATCCCCATTTGAAATTGTAAGAAACATCTAACCAATGTTTTTGAAATCCTTCAAATTTGGATAAATACTGTTTCAGAAGTAAAAACAATTAAAATAATAAATAGGTTTCATCAAAATCTGTTTAAGGCCAAAAACTTGGCAAGCTTAACCTAACATTTAAAATTACTTAAAATTGCACAAAAAATACATTTTACGTTTGCCTAAGATCACCCTTTTGAATTGCATACACAGCATTAAAATCAATTTAAGGACAACCATTAGGCAAACTCCTTTCCTCTTCATAATCACTGTCATTCAATTTCCACATATTTTTACTATATGAATGCATGTCTTGCCTACTTGTAGATGCCATCTTTGGAAACTAATATCCATAGAATGCCATCTCACAAAAATGGTTATTCTTCAAATATCCCTTACTTAAATAAAAGTTCCAAAAATCCACAAGATGGCAGGAGGTCCCTATATGCTATGTGGACATCAATCAAGCCAGATGATGTTGCTGAAGGACATAATAAATGCATGAATCCGTGATGAGCTAACATGTCAAGCTAGCACGCAATGGGAGTTGGAGGATGACATGTTTACTCGTCGTGTAAGCAATGAAGGGGGTAATGCATTTTATGCATCTTTTCATTGGGGTTATATGCGAAATGATTTTATGAGTTAAATCAATATCATAAATACATTTTTGATGCAGTTAATTCCAAGTTTATGGGGTCATGGTTCAAGCATGCTCAGGAGCATCCTCCAATGACCTCATTCCTGGGTGACAGACTCAAGCTCAGCTTGTGGAATGCTGAGCCTCTTGTGACAAAGCCAAATGACTTAATCACTCCACCTTGTATGAGGTCTACCAACAGGTCTTTTGCTGGTCATCTTGACCTGGAAGACTCCTCTTGGAAGTCTCTCAGGGGGCAGGTGACACACATGTCCAAATCACCTGACCTGAGACCTCTTGATCCTGAGAAGCAGCTGCTCAACATGGAGGCTCTCACAGATGATTGAGTTCCATATGTGTGCATGGTGTGCCAGATGCAAGAACCTCATTTTGACAGCTTGTATCTGTGATATGGTTCTTTCAGTCCTTACCCAAAGTTCATGACCATAGGTGAGGGTGGGGAGATAGACACTCTTAAAAACTGATATTTTCACTTCCTTAAAAACTTCTGATCTGGAAACCACAGTTTGCCAAAGTTCCCACAGAACTTCAGAGGCTTTCAAGATGTGGCTGTTGATCTCACTTCCTTGTTGCCTGTCACTCACAAACCAGACCTTGAGGGCCTAATATCTAAATTTGAAATTTAATTTCTGAAAATTTTGGAAATTTTCTATGTTTTGCAGTTGATTTTGCCATTGTAGGGTTGCTTGGATCTGGACCAAAGTTGGTGTGTATTGTCTCAAACCCACCCTCATCCTTTGCACCAAAGCAAGTGTTGTTCCCATCATCCCTACTAAGGGATATTTATGTTTTTAAGCAATTTTATGTTTTTGCAAATTTTCATAGTGGAGCATTTTTTTAAAGAAGAAATCTGTTTGTATCATCACTAGCTTCAGTCTTTTGCAAGCAAAGCAACATTTTGGTGAACTAGTTCAGGAAATGGTTTAAGGAGGTACAATTTATTAAAAATAAGTATACTCCCAAGGAAACAAAATGATGAGAGGACTGAAATCCAACATTTTTTCTGAAGCAGAGCTGCACAATATATTGATATTGTAAAAAAAAAATCATTATATGGAGCTTTGAGGATATTGATATCCAGTTGCAGGCAAATATACTATTGTGTGAATATTTTTGTTGTCTATATAAATATTACCATCACATCTCTGCCTCCTTTGGGTAGGGATTATTTATTTGTTTAGAGACAGAGACTTCATATCATATAGAAAAATCTAGGAAGAGAGATTTGCTTCCTGTCCTGTTCTGACTGTGAAAGCTGATTTCTCTACCAAATTTTTCAAATAGAGAGGGATGAAAGGGAAGGTCACAATTTGCAAGAAAAGGTAAAAATGTCTATACTCCCCTCACCTCTCTCAAGCAGAAATAAAATTGAAGAGGGTCAGAAGGTAGGAGAGAAAATGTGGCAGGTCAGGGTTTTCAAGCCACCAATGCTGTTTTGTGCTTTCCCACTTTTCCATACCCCACACTCCACATCTCCAGCCAACAATAAAATTGATATATTGTGATACTGCAGGGAGATGATATGATGTCCCAAGGCAAATATTGTGCAATCCTATTCTGAAGCAACTTTATTAGGGAAACTTAATAGAGATGCTTCAGTGGAAGCTCAAGGGAATGAAACACAACAGGCAGCAGTTTGAAAAACATTTTGGATGATGTTGTTGTAGTCATAGGTGGTAATGTTTGGATATAGAGGCCACTTGAATGCCTTTGGGCTTGCTTTTGAAAATATATTCTTAAGTCCTCCAACTTCAATGAAGAACAATTAATAAGTAGTTCAACAAGGAAAATGGACAAGAACATGAGCAGGTAGTGGAGTAAAGAAACATCTGAATGCTCTGCCTACATATCATTGACCACTTCCAACTTCTTGTCATTTAAAATTTATTTCTCAGCCTTACCTTTTCTTGTGGACAGCTTTGATAAGATTTCTTCCAATTAATGACAGATTTATATGTAAGTATAAAAACAGCAAGTTTGTTCATAGTTTATTCCAATTTTCTTTTATTTTCATTGGAGAATGAGACAGAAGGATGGGAGGGCTCAGGAGGGATTGAAGTCCCCTGTCCATTCTCAATTTTTCTGTTTATTTTGAAATTTTTCTTATGGTCTTGCTTTGATGATATTGATACAGGTGAAATTTCAGATGTCTGTGGAAGAATATCAACTCATGCACTATGCTTTTTTTTTAACCCTTTCCCTGGCTGTGATATCCGAACACTTTGCAGATGTCGATGTAAATCTATGCTGACACCAGGGAAAGGGTTAAGTTGATCCAGTGACAGCAGAGATACACAAAGATGACAGTTAGTCTTTTTTGCCAAAAATACACTGTATATTCACTGGCTCCATGATAATCAAGGTCACCCCATTAGTGATGTTGGGTACCTCTAAGACATTCTCAGGGTACTGGCATCTATATTAATTTCATGCCACCCTGTGAGCTGTTCTCACAGGTATATTCAATGCACATTGTTTTTTTTACCACAGAGCATTGTGGTTCGGGCCCAGTCCACAGTGTACATAACTGGAGTGACTAGCAGTCCCATGTAGTATGGAACTACCAGTTGCATCCTGCACCTTATTTTTGAAGGGCTTTCTTTTCCTCATGTACCACAAGTCCTTTGCAAATTTCATCCCAACCCTACTCAATTGTAGAAAAGTGTCATTGTTGCTCAAGTGGGACAGAACATTAGCAAAATGTTATTGCTCAATTACAAACACTATGAAGTATGGAAATGTATTTGGGTTCTTGTGGAATATTCTAGATTTAATATTCTCTAAAGTTCAAATATGCTCTAATATGCTTTGTAGAATTATTCTTGTTGTCTCCTGTGAAGAAATTTGGTCACCTCACAATTTTTAAAGACAAGGAAAGGAAGCAGGATGAACATGTAAGAACATAAAACTGATTCCTAGTTATGAGACTCAGGAAGTAACAGTACTCACAGGTCTTCATGGGGAGGTGAGATGGGACAATCCATCAATTTTACGTGTGGTAAGGAATGTTCGTTTGGACATTTATGGGCACTGTATTTGGTGGGTATACGCTCCAGAGTCATTTATCATTGCTATTGTGTCTAGGAGCATACACAGTTTTAGTTCACTATTTTCTTGTTAAATAAAACTCAAATACGTCAGTTCTACCCAGTTTCAGTTTGAGTAGTAATTATACCCTATTGATCAATAGCGCAATAGTTGGCATTTTCTACTGAAACAATGAAGATCCTGCTGCAGGGCCAGATGCTCAACAACGTAATGGGAAGAGTAGCTTGCCCATCAAACAACTCCTTTGGGAGAGGGTCTGGCTTGGTACAGGACAATACAATTGAAAATATTGTGAATTAATTTGAAATTGTGGCTATGAAATAGTGAAGGAGAAACCATTCTTAAAAAAAATTACCCCCACCTGCTACTATCAAGTGGTATTGGTGTAATATGGAGTTTATTTTGTTTTTGTTTTTTTTTTTAATACCCAGCAATCTGCATGTGACCTGGAAAGTTGAACTGAATTGATCTTTCATCCAATCTTGCTCTTTTTCTCCTTCAGCAAAAACTGATGATGTGGTGAAGTTATATGATCTGACTTCCCTATGCCAGGACAGCTTAGAAAGGGAAGACATGGGGCAAAATCCTTATACCCTCCCTGTTGCCATGTTGCTTTACAGGTCTGAGCCCCTTCATGCAAGCTTAGAAATAAATCAAATTGAAAATGGAAGAGTCTAAAAAACGTTTTGGTTTTTCAGGGTTGCTGAGAATATGCATAGATCTGAGGAGAATCGTCGGAAGACAGCAACCATATCTACCCTGTTGCGGAATTGTATCTCGCTTCTTAATCCTTCCAAGTATCCAAAAGTTTGTTTTCTACTTGGCATCCTGGCAAGGTCAATTATCATTAAAAATTACAAGTTATGGTTCATAGATGAATTCCTATGATATGCAGGAGGTGGCTTCAGCATACTACATACTTTCAGACATCTACCTTCCAGACAACATCAACCCTAGAAATCCAGAATTTGAGGATCAGTCTGAGGATAGTGAAGTTGAAGATGATGAAGAGGATGGCCCAAGTAGCTGGCCGGAGAGAGAGGGTACTGAGATGTGTAGCAGTGTAGATGTGAAATCTCTTTGTCTCAGTCGCTCAATGTCTCATGAAGAAGCTAAGTTTCATGTCGTCCCTGTGACTGAAAGTGTTTGTGAGAGGTGCCATATAACTCTATCAACGATTGTCGAGGGACTTGAGGTTCTTCAAGGCCCTGTGAAGGATTCCTTCACTACCAAGGGCAGGTCAGTCCAATAATGGACCTCTATTTTTTTTCTCACTTCTCATATTTTGCTATCAGTTTCTTCAAATATGCTTACATTATTGTGTTTGATCCCCAGTGGGATGGGTCATGGGGACTCTTGTGACTATGAGACTGAACGTTGTATTCCGAGGCCATGGGAGCCTATCCCCATGCCATATTGTCGACTGGCTGATGAGAAGAGAGATGAGGATGCTGTTGAAGTGCAGGCATTATGTCGGGCACGATCCCGTCCAGCATCTGAGGCTCGGCTCTCATTCCTGGTCCCATTTCAGAAGCTCTCCTTTGACCTCTCTACGTCATGGCATCTTCAACTCACAGCTTTATTATGGCAGAAGGCATCCACTGCTTACCTCACATTAGGAGAGCAGGCTCAAACACAACTGCAGCATGGGGCTGCTCTGAAGTTTGCTCAGCTGGTCAGTTTTGTTAAGCATCTGTTCCACTCATGACTTTGATGATTATAGAGGGTGAATGATTTTTTATTTTTTATTGTAAAATAAACACACATGGCTATGATAGGCATTGAGATGTCATGAGGTGCTGGTAAGCATGGTGGAGCCATCACAAGATGTGTCAGGGATTCGGGCACAAGCTCTTGGAATAGCAGGTGATGCATTTTGCCTCCTTGTTCAAAATTGGGGAAAGGTGGAAGCATCTCAGCATTTCCTAGACTTCTCCAATATCTCCTCCTCTGACAAGAAGCTTCAGGAATTTGCGACCATCATCATCTCTTCATCGTCAGAAAATCTTGTAAAGGGTAAGGAGAGAAGCAACAGAAATTTAGGCAAACTATTTGTTGCATCACTAGATTTATCAAACTGATCGCTGTCTCCCAGAGTTTGATATCAAGTTTCCATCATCCTTGGAGGAGAGTCTCCGATGTAGCGTCTCATGTTATGAGACTGGGCTTGAGCTGGTTTCCACTGAAGAAGGTTGCATTGCATTCTCCAGACGTCTGGGAAATGCTCACAATGAATTGGGTGTCTTTCTGATGAATTCAGCTTCTCGTGAGTATCTGAAGATTGGGACCTTCTTCCATTAGATGAGGCCTTGTGTGTTTGAGTTATTATATTTAGCGCAAATTTCTACATTAACTCCATCATTTGCCCAGGAAGTTTGCTCAGTTTGTGGGTACTTAGTTTGACACATCAAAAACTCTTACCCATCAAATTTGTATGATGAATTGATTCATCATAGCTATGTCTGAAATGAGTTATTTTGGTAGTACAAAGCCAAAATGTTCACGTGGAGTACAAATTAATTTCCAATGGAAATAAATTTGCCACAAAGGGTGCATTGAGGCAAGCTTCTACTTGCCACTCAACTGGTAACTCCTATAGTAGTTCATTTCTGTGGGAACTCTTGAAAGGATAGGTGTCTATAAGGACTGATCTTGGCCCTATCTTGGATTCTGATTCTACTGTAAGGCAATAATGGTCTTCATGCATGGATTCAAGAAAAAAAAATTGATTGAATTCATCTCCATGGTTAAGCTAAAAATAGAATAAACATGCAAGATGTAGGCAGTAAGCCAATTCACCTATTCATTTAAAACTATATCTCCATAGGAAATTTTGCCATTTTCAAGCATTTGATCAGCATAGGTTAATTGAGAATGCCTAGCATCAGCTCAATGTATGCATCCTAATTAACCAACATTTATCAAAAGCCCCCAAAAATTGGCAAAATTACCATTGAAAATGATGCCTCAACTGAATGTTTCGGTGGAACATTCAGCAATGGCATAATAATAAAGTGGCTTGAGGGAAGAAATGAAAACTGGCATTATCAATAAGTCCCTCTTCCTCTATTTCTTAAATATTCAGCAAGTGAAATTCAGCAAGTTTTCATTATTTTACACTCATCCTATGACCCTGAAATATTGCAAGATTTTTCTTAGCAAATCATGTAATGTCGAAGAGAAATATGGTTCAGGAAGTTGCATATATTGGCCAACATCCAGGGCTGATTTTATCAGCCTCTGGTGAATTTCTGTTTTCCATGAAAAAATTTGGCTAAAGAAGGCCCTTATCAACACCTATCCTTTCAAAGGAGGGCAAAGTACAATGGGTAGGTTATGGCTTTTGACCATAGGATTGTTTGTAGGATATTTCTTGAACAAAATAATCCATGCACCTGCTTACTTTGGACCCTTTTCTGCTGGGAGGAAGCATGCTGCAGTGACCGGTGCACCTTTAAATTCTTTTCATTATTTCCTGTATTTGATGCTCAACTGTAACATGGACCAGAAAAGTACCAAAAGCAACTTCTTACTTCAGCAACCTCATTAGGCTTGAAGAAGTGAACCTGACCTCTTATATTGCTATTCTTTGTCCACTTTGAGAAAAAACATTATGAAGGGGTACTAAACTATGTCTTCATGGCATGGTTTACTAAAGACACAAGCATTTTGTGTGAACAGCTATTTCCTGCTCACAGGAATGATGGGAACAAGAGTGGAAGAAGAGGGAAAAGGTTCCAATGTTGTTAAGGATCTACTGGAAGAGAGCAGCAAACTCCTTATCTCTGGAGTCTCCCTTTTTCAAAGGATACGTGATCTACCAAATGTTGCCCTTCTATCCTCTAATCATGGCCGCCTCATGCGCATGAAGGCTCATTATGTCAATCAGTCAGAAGATGGATTCTCCCAGCGACAGAAAGAATGCTACAATGAAGTAGGCTTTTATGGACAGGCCTACATATTCATGTGTAAAGAATGTCTTACATGAAAGTTGAGAAATTCTTTTGATAGGCTTTGAGGTGGTATGAAGATGCTTTGAGTGCAATTGGGAAGCGGAGCTGTCAGCCCCCAATCTATGACTCCATCACATGGGAACTGGGCTCAACTCTCTTCACTCTTGCCAGCCTCATGCTAGAAAATGCTCCACTTGTTTTCATGGTTAGCTCCAGGTCTCTCACATTGTTCATTGTAGGGATGGCCACTGTGTGATGGAATGATTTTTCCTTCAGACTTCTGATGAGGTGGAGAAGGAGGTGGTGCGATTGCTTCAACGTGCTCTCAAGTTCTGCAATGAGGATGACTCATCTGCATCTCGAGGTAAAGGATCCTCTCCCTCGGAAGCCCTACATCTCTATCGAGCTGCCTGCATACATCATAAATTGGCTTCTCTGCATCATGGAACCATAAGGTGAGGAACCATAAGCTATTACAGATCATTCTTTATTGGCCTGATTTTGTTATCCCTATTAGCAGAGAACAATATGGTAGAAATCTATCATTCTGTGTCTGTTCTGTGGCATGAAGATGGTTGAGCCATGTGAGACAATTATGTGTTCACATCTGCTGCTCTTCCCATGAATCCTCCTCTCAGTTCCTTTTCAATACCTCATCAATGAGATTCTCAATGCTCATAATTTCTTACCTGAAAGTATTGTCCATTGGAGAGGGTATGCCCCAGTTCCTGCAAGTGCATCAGATCCACCCACCATTGCTTCAGGACATAAATGATTGTTGCTTCTGTTTTTAGATCAAGGAAGTTTTCTTGAAGGAGATGTCCCAGTTCATCATAGATGCATTAGTTGCTTTGTGCTCTTGAAGAAATATTCGGAAGGAAAAAAAAAACAATTACTTATGCAGGTTTTTGGCCAGGGGACTGGGCTTCTCTTCACTTACACTAGATTGGGCCAGCAGTAGTCTTGGCATGCTCTATGAAACATGCGATGCTTATAATAGTTATACAGGATGGGGCAAAAGTGAGGGAACAGGAATTTTGGAGAAACTTAACTTTCCAAGTGATGGATAGATGGCAGCACATGTCTGTACCTCTTTTTCATCCATTTAGCATCAATAGGCTTTGATAGCACCTATTCTCTCTCTTCAACTCCTTTCTGTTACAAAACTCAACCTCCTCTCTTTCCTCTCTGAGAGCATCTAGAGAAACAAAATTGCACTCCCATGCATGTGTGTGTGTGTATGATGTAATCTAAGGTTCAAAAGCCTTTGCCCCCAGTATTTCAAGTATTTCTCAGGGTGGATGGGATGAATATAAAAACCAATTTTATTCATAGATAAGGCATGGGACAAGATACTAAAGTATCACAATTAATAGTTGATCCTCTCCCCCTTCGTGGCAATCAAAGGTAAACATCATGCTTGCATCAACTTGATGCAACCAAATTATTTTGTGACCAAGTTGATTCTGTCCCATTCTTTGTGCAGAAATCTGTCCATTTTGTTGAGATTTGATGGTTTCTGCTTTTTGGGGATTGACCAGAGGTTCTCTATTGGATTGACGTTGGGACTGTTTGATGACCAGTTTATCGTTTCGGATGCTTCCTCGAGTAGGAACTGCTTTGTCACTTGACTTCTGTGTTTGGGATTGTTGTCTTGCTGCAGTCACCAGTGTTGACTGAACTGCCTTCTGGTGCTACATAGGAGGTGATCTTGAAGGATTTGAATTTAGTAAGGGCCATCCATAATTCTCTCAAATGGCAGCCGACCAGGCCCATGACACTGAAGCTACCCCACACCATAATCTTCTGTCTGTTCTTCAGGATTCGCTCAACCTCACCTCTTGGATTCTTTGACCATCAACAAACATGTCTCTGAATAATTGGTAGGTCTTGTCGGTGAATACTGTTCAGCTCCCACTGTTGTTCTTGAAAACAATAGCCCACTGGACCCGTGCATCTTTGTGCTTCTGTGTCAACATTGGCGTCGCATGAAGCAAAGCCCTTCTGTGTGAGCTAGTGTCATACTAACCATCAGGACATGTGCTGACCTCAGTCCTGAAGCAACTTTTGTGCCAGTTCTTTTGCCGCTGTCCAGTGGATTCGATGAAACTGAGAGACAAGTGCCTTGTCAGCATCAGTGACCTTGTGAGGTCAGCCACTACAGCAGTTCTCCACCATGCCTTGTTCTTTAATCTTGGCAATATTGTACTTGACAGTCAAAATGGGGATCTTTGTCCAACTAGCAATTATGAAAGGAGATCGATGGTCGTTCCAGAAGTGTAAAGTAGTTTATTGCTTTTTCGGTGAAGTAGAATTTTGTTGTCTAGGCATTTTTTCCCATCTCAAAAATTTTACAACGATTTGCAGTTTTCACAGCTATATATACACCTTTCCTCACCATCTAGAGAGTTCTCGAAAAATTTATCCAGAAATATCCAGAGATATGCTTCCAGAAAGTTGGCTTATGCCAGGGGCAAGGACTTTTGCACCTTAGTGTATATTATGTCAATCATATATGTGCTGAGGACTTATTGTTCTACATTGATGGAATGCTCCCTACATAGCCAAGATGTGATGGGCATGATCTTGATATGAGTAGCACCACTGTAATTTTTCCCTTCCCATTGCCAATGAGATGATGCATGTGATCATGGCAAGCCCCTCTATGAAATTCCCAAAGTTAGTAGACCAAAAAGAAAGAAATTGCTGAACTCAAAGTGGGACTTTCTCTTCTTTGCCATGGAAACATTTTTCAGGTTTGACCTTCATAGGTCTCTTTATTTCACTCCTTCATACTTCTTGATCTTAGTGAAGAATCTTAGTAGTGGTCTGATGTCCAGGGCTTGAGACAATATTTCAGGGTAGGCAGCACTGGATTTAGGATTGATATCAAGGAACTTGACCTTCACATCCCAATTTATATCATAAGCAGAATCTCATGATTCTTGCCAGTTACCATGCTTTTTTCCCACTATTTCCTGGTGACATGGTATCCAAATTCACAAAGAAAGGGGGCGTACTTGCAGGATAAGGTTCAGCTGCAGGGATTCCTTTGCCATGGATTCACAATTGCTTTTTATGTCATCAGTGTTAGTTAGCAAGGTGGGAGGGAATGAGATAACATCATGGAAACAAAGGCCATGCTTTGTTGTTTTTGTACACACAGGAAGCGGGGCAAGGAGGTAGGGCGGAAGGTGGGAAGCCTGAGACAGCTGGCTGAGAAGCATTATGCCTTAGCACTACATCTCTTCCTTACCCTTGAGCACCCAAAGGAAGCTCTTCTTGTCCTACTTGAGAACATTCCTCTCATTGAGTTCTTTGATCTTGGTAGGAACTGTATTGTGAATCACTCTCATATCAAGTTGCAATTTATATATACTTAAGTATAATTGGCTTGGTTTTTTCTCCCTATGGCAGGAGGAAATGGAACAGAGAAAATAGTATTATCAGCATTGGGCCTTATTGCTGGGGAAAGTCCAAAAATTTTATCTCTTCTGGAGAAACATGAGTCACCAGAGACAGGTTAGTATATGGAGACTATCAGTCATTGCATTATATCTGTCCTCGATTGCTTGCCACTAAATTAGATTTTATTTCCTGATAAGGGGATCAAGACAATGCTGGAAAAGAGGAGGGGCAGAAGGAGAGCAAGGAAAGAGGGGAAAAAGAGGATGAGACTGTAGAAGAAGAGGATGAGTTAAAGAGACTCCTGGGTCTCCTTGTAAAGAAGCTGCAGCAGCTTCTTCTCAGTCTCTCTGGGATTCACCATGCCAAGGGAGACAAGAAGTATGTGCCTTTTCCCACTCCTGTGTTTCATTCTTCACTATCACAAGAAAAAAAGGACCATCACTTCAATTTTTGCACAATTCTACAGAATGCACTATTTCTAATTTTTATCAGGGGAGAAAGAACAAGGTGGAAAAAGGTCTATGGTGCATCCTTAACCATATCCAATGATTCTGCCTCTCTCCTATCATTTATTCAGAAGCATCTCAAGACTCTTCATTGACAAATAGGTATGTTTAGTGTATGTGATAAACTGTGATTTCTCCACCTATTACAATGAATACAGTATTATTTCTGGCTGCAAATTTTTTATATGGCCCATCATTACCTATGTTGGACACTGTAGATATTACTTTTCCATGAACTTTTATTCAGTAGTCCAGGTGGAAATTCAGGAATTTCTCCAGTCAATAGAAATGGTAGATGTGCAACATTCACACTGCTTAGTTTGTAAGGGGCTAGGTAAAAAAGAAATTTATGCAATCATCTCTACACAATGTGATTGGCTCCAATAGAATTGCAATAGCTGTGTGGTGGAGCAATAAAAGACCCTTAACCTTTCCCATCCGAATGATGGATCTATCCACATTGTTCATCAGATATATAGATCATACAAATAAATAGACTCAATTGAGATTAAACTTTAAACAAGCGGGTTCCTTGCAATTAAATCCCTGATTTCAATGTCAACTGGAGATTTAAAAAAAAAAAAAAAATTTTGAATCTATATGCTAAAGGTTAACGGAAGAAGCTCTCATCACCTTGACATTTGTGAGACATTTGTATTCTGTTACTTTCTACTCAATTGTTTTTCTTTGACATCTACAAACATGTTCTAATATGCACAAAGAGCCTTGCTATTTTTTTTAACCTAATTTTTTAACCTTTTTCTCAGATTTTGAACAGGACACAGTATACACAACAGTAGGCATATATCAGCACATTCAGTCAATACAAGTAAGGAATCTTGCTTTAAATGCATATGAGTATAATTTGGGAACTTTATTTCCAAGTCAGTAGCTGCCTTGGATTCCTTGTGATGATGGAATGAATGACTGACTGAGAGAGTCCTCGATTGAGCATTTTGGGTAAGACATTCTCCAGGATGTGCCCATATCCATGCCCTCCATATTTCCTCTGTAAGGACAGAAGGTACTTTTGAGTAGATCTATTCTCAAGATGTTCAGTTCTTGGAGAACAAATAGAAACAAGACCAAGCGATGTCGAGAATAGATATCATGGGATACTAAGATGCTCTTCTCGTATCCTTCATCCACCAGTTGCCAGATGCGTTGAATGCGCTGTGCATCTGAAGGCATGTCAATCTCCTCATTCAGCTGATAATTGGATACTTCAACACCAAACAAGTCGAACTCCAAGTATGAACCCAGTTCAGCAAACTCCAACAGCTGCCCCTCATCATTGATTGTTCCTAAGCAATTCATACACCCCTGCTAGCCTTGCTTTGGGTTTTGGGGTAAAAAGGGTAGAAGTCTCACGTTCAAGGTGTGACATGACCATATGTCGGACATCTCCTCCCGCTTCACCAAATATACGCAGCACTTCATATGGTGCTTTGATGTGCCTTCCTGGATGGAAGTTGACTGGGCAACCAGTCTGTTGTTGTACCTCAGCAGCTGCCTCAATGACTCTCTTTTCAAAGTCTGGAAAGGGGAAAATCAATTCATATTCTATACACTAAGGAGACCAAAGAAGTACAGTATATGTATGTCTTTCCATATATTGCTTCTCATTGTTATTTTCTCCAAAACCTATATTTATACTAAGATGGTACATGCTTTATCTCATGTACCAGTTGTGAGTAACAAGATGAGGTGAGATTGAAAGCATTTATTCCACCATCTAATAAATCACATTGCCCTTACATTGCATAGCACTTGAGACCACAAGGGAGTAGAATTCTCTTCCCTGATTTAAAACTATCACTTGAGTAGCTGTGACTCCTAACTTCCATGCACCACCAACTTAGTTATATACTAGTACAAACCATTCATGTGCTAACCCCTCAAATTGGTTATAGCCTTTATACATCTCCACAGCAGCAGGAAAACTCCATGCGGAACTGAGTGACCTCCCACCTTGGTTTAGCCTCCCTTTATTTCAGTCATGAAATGAAGGGAGGTGCTGTCCTTTTTTTGCAGTGGTTAAATATTCCAGGTGAGACAAAAAAGAAGTGTCACTCTTTGAAATTCTGTGGTATTTTTGAACCAGCAGATAGCAGTAATTTTTTTATATCTATCCTCTAAACAGTCAAATATTTGTTTCCATTCATCTCCATCTACTTTTGCCACAGAGAAGTTTTACAAAGGCAAATCAAATGCTATTTTTGCACCTGCACCTTGACAATGACCTTTGGCATCAATGAGGAATGGTAATTCCTCTAAAGCAGGGATTCTTAACCTGGGGTCCATGGGTCATACTTGGAGGTAAGGGGGATCTGTAGGTGCAAAAAGGTTGCTCTGAAGCTCCCCTGCTCTGAAGGCTTTTTCCCTCTGAACTTCAGAATCTGTCAAGCATATCTTCAAACTTCCATCTGTTTCTAGCAGTTAGAGCTGGGAATTTTGCACCCCTGGATTTTCATCTTGAGAAAAAATGACTTCTTCCATATTAATGCAGTTTCTTCAGTTGAGTTTGGTCTACCACTTACTCCCTCTCAGATAAGCCAGTTTCTCACAGCATATGAATCAATCTGTTAAATATTGAATTAATTTTATTCCATTCCTTAAAGGAAAATTCTAGCGAAATTCTTGCTCCACCACATCCTTTTGAAGATGGAAAGATTTTCTAGGACAGATGGAGGAGCATTGGCTCAAAATTGATGCACAATGCACATATCAACCACTCTCCTGCTAAAACTCCTAAAACTTTTTCAAGCACAAAAAACCAACTCCAAGTTGCTTTTCCAAAGTTGCTCATGTAGGAAAATGGCTGAGAAGAAGTTGAGAATGCATGTTGGAGTCATTCTAAAAAATGTTTCTTTGCTATCTCGTCAACAAATTTCAAAGAGTGATTACTTATGAACATTACCTATGCCTCACCCAGTATATGGGAATCTGCATATTTCTCCAAAAGAATGAACAAATGATTAGACTGGCAGAAGACAGCTGCCCACACATGAAACTATGAGGGTATGATTTCATACCTCACTTAAAAATGTATTTCAGTTTTTGTTGTTAAAATAAATTTCCAGCTTGAGGGGATATTGAACATCAGATTTCTCCTGACCGCCCTGGTATGCAGAGACACCTCTTGGGCAGTTTCCTACATACTTTATCCTGAGTTGACTAGATGAATACAAAACATGGAATGACACAATTGCTGACCAGAGAGACATGACATGAGATCAACATTTTTTGAGATTATACTCCTTATAGGCCTAAGCTGAAATAACAAGAGGCTGGCTATAAAAAAATAAACAGCTGTATAAATAAAATAAATTAGAGAAGTACTACATCATGGTGCCAGAAAGAAGCCTAGCTGATTTGACACTTAAAGTTTCTCCCACGATATTTGGCTAAGACACAGGTCACATGACTAGACTTGAAGACTAGAGATCCTTGAAAGTGAGGAAATCTCTTGGGTTGTCCTTGAGGATGAGATCAATGATAGCTTGTGATAGGCCTCGATTTTGCATTCTTGGCACCAGGTTCTGCATTATGTGCCCATATCCATGTCCTCCAAAGGCTCTCTGAAAACAAAAGATAAAAACTTTCATAAAGACGTGGTTTTGGTAGAGATAATATTCCCATAACAAATTTCAGTTGGAGCATAAACATACAAGTCGATGTCGAGTGGAGATGTTATGAGAGACCAAGATCTGTTTCTCAAATCCTTCATCAACCAATTGCCAAAGACGTTGAATACGCTGTGCATCTGATGGCATATCAACAGCTTCATTTGGCTGATATTGTGAGGATTCCATACCAAACAGGTCAAACTGCATGTAAGTTCCCAGTTCAGCAAATTCAGAGAGTTGGCCCTCATCCTGGATTGTACCTAAAGAATAGAAGGAAAGAATGAAGTTCCTAGGCATCTGATTTATCTAGAAGTCCAGATGGCTTGTATTACATTCACATGAATGAGATAATAGTTGTTCCATTATAAAAACTTCCCTCCATTCATTTCCATCATTGTGAAGACCCTCACCTCATGATCTTTAGGCTATGGCAATGCCTTGGCTTCTCTTTTGAGAAAGAAATGAAACATGAAAGCATATTGAAAAAAAAAAAAAAAAAAGCATCTAAAAGATCTGTATGTAAAATAAATGTATTGATTAAAATATTGCACTGCTTCAATGCAGGAAAAAAAAAAGCCTCTTCTGAACTTCCTGAGTGATTGACTCAATGCTTTGATATCAATTTTGTAAGAATTTTCAACATTGTGATGTTTGAATTAATGAAACAAAGTTGGACAGCAGTGGTCTTAAGCCAGGAACCATATAGCAACTCCTTATACAGGGTGGTGCATACAAATTTAGACCATTTTAAATCCTTATAAAATTCTAATTTTTGTTCCAATACAGAGACAAGTCTATTAAATGGGCAACTCAAAAAGTTTCATTAGCACTGCCTTTATCTTTTCAGATTTGTTGAAATGGTGCAAATAACTGAAGAAAATAAATACTCATAGTTGAAGAATATCATTTGACTAATTACCCTATTCTTGTTAAAAAGACAGTGTTAACATGTTGATGACCAGCCTATTTTTGCTTGTCCGCCGCGTGGGACCACGCGCATTTTTTTTGTCAAAAAATGCGTCCTGCCATCAGGACGCATGATATTCTTCAACTATGAGTATTTATTTTCTTCAGTTATTTGCACCATTTCAACAAATCTGAAAAGATAAAGGCAGTGTTAATAAAACTTTTTCAGTTGCACTTTTTAACCTAGAAAGCACCAAACCTGCCTGCATATATTCATTTTCAAGTTCAAGCCCTCTATGCCAAACCCGAATACATTCATTTGGCCTCCTAACCATTTGAATTTGCACCTGGAAGTTCAAAGAGCTTCGATTAAAAATATAACACACCTTTCCCACAAACAACCTCTGGAAACAAAGAAATTCATACATAGATATGTAAAATTAACTGTAAAGTTAGATTTCTTGAAAAAAAACCTTGGCCTGGTGGGAATGCATGACCCATAATACTGTGGCACTGAAAGGGTTAATAGACTTTGTCTCAGAAGTATCAGAAGAAAAATAAGAATTCTATAAGGATTTGAAATGGTCTAAGTTTTTGTGCACCACCCTGTATGAGACACTCAAATGCCATGTGAATGCTCATGACAATAACCCATGAGGACCATAAAATGGAACAACTAACAAGATCTCTCAAATGGAGTATAATATGAAACTCACATTCCAGATGAGCCATGGAAGCTTTGCTAGCGTCTCCCCCAGCTTCTTGAAACAATCGAACAATTTCAAGTGGAGCTTCATGATGAGGTCCAGGTCCAAACATGACTGGGCAACCCACAATGCGTTGAACTTGTGCTGCTGCCTCCAGCACACACTTCTCGAAGTCTGTGATTGGAGACCACTTAGTTTTTCCTCCAATGCTCCTTTATGGAGCCCTTTGAATCCTACAGCTATCTCTCCATAGCATACAAACCTTAAAACTTCATTTACACTATCTGATGCAATCTAATTGCCTGACTCAAATTGCCTTAGTATCAAGCAACAGGAGAGAACCCTGTTTTTGCATTGGAAGAAGGAGCTCATGTCTCCTAAGTTCCTGATGCAATTCAATCCACACCTCAGCAATTGCTTTTGCCTCAGGATGCTTCTAACAAAGGAATTTGAGCTGTAATTACACATATTTTTCCTTTCAGAAATGAATGGCCCATTGCATATCCATCTCATTCATGGAAGGGTGCAAAGTGAAATTAGGCACAGACAGAGAAAAATAAATGGAGAAAAAAAGTAATGGTTATCTTTTATGGTTTTAATATTTACTATTACCTCTTTGTTCAACAGCATGTACTTGCAACAGATCAAAAGCCCTCACTTTACTCTGGGCCCCCAAACTGGACCCACAGTTTTGGCTGCATCATATCTGAAATGCTGACCTGTTATTCTATTGATATACTTGTATACATTCCAGTTTTGTTCAACAAGGCCACACTGATTCATTGTAGTATTTGCTAGCAGAATCACACCATCCAGCAACAGCAAAGGTACATCATATCTTCATTTAACACTAAGTGAGTTATTCACTTTCTGCACACCATTGTAATGGCTACATCTGAAAAAAAAAAGAATTTTGCAATTTGTGCTCCAATAAGTGTGAAATCTGTGAAAGTTATGGTTCACAAAGCACCATGAGTTTTGCTCAAGTACAGTATTACTAGTCCAAGAAAATAGGAACATAAAAACTATTTCATGCCTTAGCCTGTATGTAGGTTTAAACAGTTTTTCTCTCAACTACATTTCATAGAGTAAGTTTTATCATCTCTTCCTTTGAGATGAAGTAACTATCAGCAGCTTTGGCATTTCGATGTTGACATAGGTCTAGAAGCTGCATAACATGAAACTCAGAAAATTCAAGCATGAGTGCTTGAGTGAAAATGTCTTTAGGTTTTTCTGCCACTGGATCATTTCCTTTAATCCCCAAACATAACATATATGAACAGGACATTACTCCTTTCTACCCTCTAAATACTTATGAGATCCAAAGGCTCCTGAAATTTCTACTGTTCCACTGAGAAACAAGGCTACACACAATTAGCCTCAACATTCTTGTCATACTGGTGTCCACCTCCGGTCTCTATACTCCTGAAGGTTTCTGGAAACTGCCTTCTTAAATTTCATAAATGGCATTCCTTGCCTTTGTTTTTTCCAAAATATAAATTCAATTGATAAATATACAAAAAGTGAAATACATGAAAGTGAAAAAAAAAAAGGTTTTACAATAGCATATGGCTAAAATTGACTTAGCCAATAAATATCTGCTTCTCACTGCAGCTATTTTCATAAAGTTCACATTCTGCATAGGCTGACGTCCTAATGAACTTCCATACAATTTGGATGCACCAAGGCAAAGCTATGAGAAATTAATGAAAGGAAGTTTGTTATTGAAAAAAGGGACAAGAGCACAGGTTTGTAATTGAGGGCCTTTGTGCTATGATATGGAGGCCACATCCAACATCTCTTCTATAAAAATCCCTGTAGGGGCAGGCCTGCTGTGTAGGCCACAGCCTTTCTTTCCAATTAGTGTGGTATGGTAAGAAAAATCAAACACCTGTGAATGAAATATGGAATGTAATTCTTATGATGGGTCCCTAGATATTTGCAGGGAGTGCCATGTAGTACCAAATCTTAGAGGGTAAAATTTGATATGGAGCTAAATATCACATACACTGTTTTCAGATTGAATTCATACTTCCCCTATACAAGGCAGGCCATAAATATTTATATCACTTCAACTTTTCTATTTCTGTATGCCTAAAAACAGTAATGAGAAAAATGTTTTGCTTCTCTATGTGAGGGTCTTTTTGGTGGTCAACCTTGCTGTTTTAACATATATCCTTCTCCACCTAGAATTGGCTTGAGGTTCAAAAAATTGCCTGGCTGGCCATGAGGCAGAAATAATCAAAGAATACGAATGACCCCCCCATACATTTCTGACTGTAACCAAACTGATTACTGTATGCAAAGTCTACTGGAAGCAAGTGCCCATAAACAAAAAATCCAGTGACCTGAACCAGTTAAGCTTCATGCTGAAAGAGGAGTGAAACCATGTCCATCCAGTGTGATCGACTGACAGACTCAAAGATTCCAGATTGCTGTCAAGAAGAACATTGAACATATTTTGTAAATAGTTACTGTGAGCCCTTGTGTCTTATTGAGATTCAATTGATTCCATGAGAAGTTATCAGTAATACAAGGTAGTAAATACAAGGCTTTGATTGGATGTGAATATTTATGGTCCACCCTGTAGAGGCAAATGGAGGAAAGACAACTTCCAGAGGCCCCACTTCATCTCCCCAAGTGATAGATGTAACCAGCCATTTAGAAGATGTCACTAGCTGCAATTGATGGAAGCACTCTTATAGAGGGGTATGAATTAAATCTGAAAACAGAGTAGGTTTGAATTTTTTAATATCAATTTGGATAATGTGAACAAAACCAAACTATTATTATGCTTAACTTATTAAGCAGGTAGACTTGCTCACCATGTAGAGGCCAGCTGGTTCCAATCTCCCCCAGAATGCCACACTTGACATCAGCAGCATCAATACAGCCAGTTTGAAGTTCCGTGGCCATGAGCTTAACCAACACTTCCATAGGGCGATTTAAGACATCCATCCGTTGAGCCCCTGCCACGTAAAATCCTAATGAGATAATAGGCATGCAATATAATGCAAACCCAGAGCTATGGAGAAGGCTTGAGGGGAAAGAAAAATGATCTGGAACCTGTTCCAGCAATGATGTGAATGCCAGTCTCTCGGCTGAGATCCCTCAACAGACCAGCTTTTCTCTGCAGTCCATGAGTTGTGCATTCCACTATTCCCTGTCCTCCCAATGCTTTATATTGCTCAAGATCTTTCTTCACAGCTTCTACTACCTCAGAACCACAAAGCTGCAAATTCTCCTTATGGCTGAAACTGAATTCAACTTTGATGCCAATCATTTAGCCAACATGATGCTAATTAATTTCTATTGGGTGCTATGTAATCAAATAGGCTGACGATTTATAAGGTCTTACGGATATTGACGAATCCAGCCAAGGTTTTCTATTGTGAATGGACACTCAGACATGCCTTCCATTCCTTTTGGAGGAGGCACATAGGCAACATCAAAAGTCATGGATAAATGCTCATGAGCCATTGTAATCCCAAGGTCTTCTGGGTTGATGGGGCCCAACACTGTAATGCCATAAATCAAATATTCAAAGAAATAATACGCCTACAAGTTAGCAACGAGAAGTGCACACCTGAAGAATCTTAACTTACCTGTCTGAATCTTCCCACTGGCCATGCTTAGCTCACTTTTGAAGAAGGTATAAATGTACAAGGATTGGATTGTAGCGGAACCTCCTCAGATGAGCTAAGATCCTGAAAAAAGAAAATCTCTTTAAGGATCTCGACCTAGGCAGATTAACCTGATTCCCTTAGTCCTATCCGCATTATTAGCTTCATGAGTAGATGGTGCGCAAGACTTCTACATAGACTCTTCATGTATCACAGACATCGGAACTAGAGAAGGAATGGAGGGGGAAACATGAAGAACGCCATCGGGACTTGAAACTTTGACCTAGGCCAGCTGACTCCCGTTCCCCGTGCGCAATCCGCATGCTCCTCCAGGAAGGCGCATCGATTGTCAGATCCCATCACCAATTAGGTCTCGTCCATTTATGAATTTCTTGCAGGCAGAGCTGAACTCTACACATTTTACCCATGAATCTTCTAAATAAAAAATGCATGGTATCATGACGTGGGATTAGGTTTCGCAAGGCTTTGTTTTCCAGGTTCCAATAGGTTTTACGTTAAAGAGCTGAAATATACAACCAGAAGTGAGGAATCATGGCGGCATCTAGACTGCTCTTGCGAGCATGGGCACATCTCAACAGCAGGGAATTCCGGGAGTACTTGATGAGGTGCACTTTCATCTTTTCTTCATATTAACATTTCCTCTTCTTTAGCCTGTGGTGAGCAAGGGAGATTTATTTTCTGCTGCATCTCAGTACGCATTTCTGGGGTCCCGTGGCGAACTGGGGAATTCCTATTGCTGCCATCGCGGATTTCAAGAAAGATCCTTCCCTCATCAGTGGAAAGATGACTTTTGGTATGACTCTCGGATTCTCAAGTTAAACGACCTCGAAGCCATGCCATTCAGTTCCAGCCCTCGACCTAGCTGTATTTTTTTTTGCTCCAATTTTTCGTCGATTTTGTTCAGGTAGCCCCTGAACTAGAGTGACCAAACCAGATTGTCCCTGTTTTATCTGAGAAAGCAACTTTACATGAAACAGTCTCTGTTTTGAGGCATTCCATTGCTCAGAAAACTCCCCTGGATATTTTATTTCCAGTGTTTCTTGTGTCAAGGAAGCAGCTCGTCGGTATATTGTTAAATGGAAATGTTGAGAAAATGCTCTTGATTTTCCTTTAAAAACACCGTCACCCTTCCAAGACTCAAGCCCTATTTCCGGTCTAACTGTATTTCTAACAGCAATTAATATAAATAGGGGCAGTATCTATGAAGGAAGGAACCTTCATGGAGTGCAGTGGCATGCCCAAGGGGGAGGGTTTTGGGGGTCATAGCCCCAATGGGAGCTTTGGGCTTCTGGGGGCCATAACCACTGATAACTCCCCCCCCCCTCCCCCCTTATTAGGGTGGGTTATCAGTGTTTCATGTGACAACCCCCCACATTTGGATTTCCTGGGCATGCTCCTGATGGAGTGCATATGCAGTTTTGAGAAGGTAAGAAGACTTCCATCAAGAATGACTCAAGGTTGGGTCAACCAATATCAGTGAGAATCTGAAAGTTGCAAAATTGCTTGAATGGTGCCATAATAAGTATCCTGTCTCTTGGGTAGAGGAAACCTATGTCTTTATGATGAATTTGTATCATTTATATCATTTTTTCTCTTCCAATTTTGATGGCTGACCTGGCTCATGAGTTATGCTAGATGTAAGGCCTGTCTTCTCTGAATCCTTACTTACGTAACTGGAGTACCATCATGCAGCCTGAAGCAGCTGCACACAAAATTTCAGAAGGTTCTCTGGTGCATTTGCTCAATTTTTTTAAATTTTTGTGGAGGTTTTTTTTCAATTTTGCTTCATTGAAAACCTAACTCATTTTCACTTGAATTTTAAAGAGCCACTTATATTTTTTTATGATAAAAAAGAACCTTTCAATTAATCAACCAAAAATGTTGTCCTTGCATTCCCAAGACAAGATCCCTTCAACCAAGAGTATTCATGTACATCAAGTCACAAGAATTGTCAGAACTTAAGAACCTTCCATTCTATACAATCCAGCCTCTACAAAAAAAACCTGTGTCTTGTACAGGGTGACATTTTAAACATCTTACCATTTGAAAATGGCATATCTCTTGTGTTGTTGAAACTAAGAATGGGAAACTTGGCAATAGTCCCAAGCACATATCAGAGATTGATTGCTCAATGAAGGGCATGTTCAATATGTCCTTCTTGCGGTTCAGTATCATGACGTAGGTGCAGAGCACAATCATACATTATCACCTTCTGTGTTTCCTTGAAAATGTTGAAAATCTAATCCCACTTTTGCTTCCTTTGACTCCACAACAGTGTGGGGGTTACATTCATGCATTCAATCCTTTCAGAAGCCCCATAGAACACAGTTGCATGAATTATAATTAAGGCTGTACTGATCCTTAGATCAGACATTGGCTGATTCCTGCTCTTTCCATGAAACAAGTGAAACCAATCTTGGGACCTGTCAGTTTCCCGATTTTTTTAATGCAAATTTTATTTTTGTACACCCGACACATATTGGATGCCATTCCCCAACTTCAAATTCCCTGCATTTTGTAGCAGTCCCAGGAACTTCTACAAAATGACAGTGGCTGATGCTATTTGGGTTTTTTCTGGTGTATGGAACTTGAAACTTAAAAGCACATGGCCAGATGCAAGATGCCATCAGGAGCGCAATCTCTTCCTGCTAAATGGCAGCAGATGAAAGAGCACATGTAAGAGGCAGCTGCATTCTTATTGAGTCCTTTAAGAAGCCCTTACTGTTGAAATTTTTCTTAAATGTTAAAGTCATGCCTGCTTCTATTAAATGTGCAGAGGCCTAATGTAAACATTATGCTTAGGTCTCTAGATGCAGCCTTCATGAGTACAGCATCATGGACCAATGCTGAATGTAGGTTGCACTTGTCCAGTAATACATGTTCCATATGGTCTAGGTCTTGGTGTTCTTGTCTTTTTCCTATTATAGTTAATCTCTTTCTGACAACTAACACCTTTTGTGATAACTGGATCTGATCTTTTATGGCTAGTTTTCTTGTGGTTTGAAGCACTGTTTTGATTTTTGGTGATTTTGGAGAAACTCTGTGTGATTTCAATCAACAAGTCATTGTGATGGTTTTTCACTATGCTCAATGCAGAACTGTTGCACCTAATTCAAGTTAATGTCATCTTGATGTCACTAGCTTTCCAGAGATGACCTATCCTATACCCAAGCACAAAGACCAATATTAGTAACAGTCATCTTTCTTGAACATATATAGGGAATCAGCATGTCAGTCAAATTTTCATATCAGTATAGCCCTAATTCTAATTGCTTCACCAGCCACAGAACAATTTCTTTCCAAGTGCTACATGTGTCCCATATACATTGCAGAAATTTTCTGTACTGTAGCTACTGAACTCTTCCACATTGAGAGAAGCATTTTGCAATTTAAAAATCTCTACCATACAGTGCATGTCACCTTGTTGCTACAGTCTGGTGAGAATTAATTCCCCGTGTGCTTGTAACTATTGTCAAGTTTCCTATTCCTAGCCTCATGGAAGTGACAGTTATAGGATATTTAAATGGTATGATGTTTAAGAAAATCACCCTATATTTCCTATATGTTTTTTTTTTTCTTGTCTATTCCAGCCCTCTGCTTATATTCAGCTCTGTTCATGAGGTTTGCTTGGAAAGTGCAGCCACGGAACCTCCTTCTCTTTGCGTGCCACATTACAAACGAAGCAGCTCAGTGTGTCCAGGGTGCTCGTTTCATCAACTATGAATATCTGAGTGGAAAAGAGCAATATCCAAAACACATCTCTGAAATTATGAAGGAATGACAAGCAAGATGCTGTTCTAGTCCAAAGATTTATTAGTTGCCTCTGTTTCATGCAATATGTTGCTTTCTGACATTTGAGCAGCTTTGTGTGAGGCCTTTTCATAGCACTTGGATTGCAGTTATGTAATAGCTACATCTAGAGTAATGGAGCTTTTATTTAGGCATGGTAGTTCTGTGTGACTATGATACCCTTGGGAACATCTTGTTTTCATTGCAGTAGCCTGTTTTCGAACAGCAGGAACACATATTTCATGGTTGGTATTATCTTGCTATCCAAGGTTTGAAGAGATCTGATGAATTAGATGCAATGGTACATGAAATTCCTTACACATAGCTGCTTTCCACAGCATTTTAATTTAGTGCCTTTGATGCTCTCTTTGTGTGCCCAAGTACAAATGAGAATTGAGTTACAAGGGAAATGTTTTCCTTGAGAGGATAGGAAATAAATTATTTTCCCCAAAATTTACACTTGGCTCTAGTTATTGTTTACCATTGCTCACAGTATTTTTTACCATGGAGTAGTACACTGGAATGTCTGCATGGAAATTTTTTTTTCTTCAAATTTTTAGGGAATTCACTTTTGCAGTGTTATTTTCTGTGAGTGTATTCTCATTTGAGTTGCAGGTATTATAGGGATAAAAGTGTATTTGTTTCTTTCATGTAATTGAGGTGTGCATATAAAACTGCAGTCAACTTAGTTCCATCTGGGTGTTTTGATGAACTGCCAGAACAGATGCAGAAAATCTAAAACAGGAAGTTGCAAACTCTTTCCTGCATTACATGATCTGAAAAATGTTGGTCAAGTGCTTCACATGCTACCAGCTTAACTTTAGCATTGCATATCTTCACTTAAGGTGGTACGGGAAGGAAAATCGATGGGTCTGGGATTCAAAATTTTATCCGTAATTCTTATGTAGGGGGTCTCACAAAACCCAGAAAGCACTTTCTTACCTCCCTATCACTTT